>JAOEGT010062615.1:0-17377 GCA_025447795.1 Speoplatyrhinus poulsoni
AGAAATAGCCTTTTTTAATACAAAAATTTTATTATTTTTTCAATTATTTTTATATTTATTTAATTATTTATACTTTTCTTTATCTATTTATCTATTTATCTATTTATTTATTTATTTTTTATTATGGCAGTCCTGGTCCTCCATACTAGTAAACTTCGGGTAGGCAAATTGAACCAACATGTCAATCATCTGGTTTGAGAGGCTGCGATGTTTTCACTTCGGCTGATTGTTGACTCCTAAGGTTAATTATTTTTCCAGTAATGAGGATTCAATTCTAAAATGAGCTGGCAACACAGGTTGTCATTTTTCGGAAGGGGCTCGACAGGGTAGTGATGGTGAAAGTAATATAGTAATGTAACTAGTAGCGTAACTAATTACTTTTAATACCCAGTAATAAGTAAAGTAATTGTATTACTTTTTGGAGGAGGAATAAGTTATTAGTAACTTATTACTTTTCCTGAGTAACTTGCCCACCACTGCCCATTTGTGCAACATTTGCTGAGGTGCTTTCTGGGAAGTCAGGAAGTTGTGCACACTAGAGGGCAGGAAGGGTTTGCTTTGCACTGACCGCGCCACTTCCTTGAATCACAGACGAGTCCTCGCTGCCTGTCTATCGAGCTCTTTCTGTGGTGTTGAAGATTTATATATATATATATATATATATATATATATATATATATATATATAATGTCAGTCATGGGTCTGGAGAAAGCTTGTTGAGCCTGATCAAAACAAAAAACACCTCTCCCTTCAGTGCCATGGAACGCTTCCTTCAGAAGCTCCGCTCACACACTTTGTGAAAAGCTCTGTGAAGGCGAGGATATTGTTGTTGTGTGCGGTCTGCACCACTTTGTTTGCGTTCCTGTTATTTGCAGAGCCAGGGCTGTGTAGAAACACCTGGTTATTCTTTCAGCACGCACAGAGAACGCTATGCAAGCGGACAGCGAGGAGATATTTGGTGAATTTGACAAAAGGCGTGTTATCTTAAAATCGCTGACTATACCTTTAAAAGCAGCTGCTGCGTGCATTTTAAGAGGCACAGGGTGCATGTGGGTTAATGTTGGGATGCGCTGCGCTGGCATTAATGCGAGGGGCACGAAAGCACAAGCTGCGTATGTATGTCGCAGTGAGAACAGCTGCACAATCGAGCCCACATCTGCCCAACGTACAGAAGTATCAGCGTGACAGCAGTTGAGACCAAGGCAATCGGATAGCATGGGGGAGTTCCAAAGCTTGCTGTGGCTTGCGTGCGTGTAGGTCGTAGACATTTACTGTAGATACAGTTTAAGCAGAGCGGCGCTAGAGCCGCTAACGTATGGCCACTTCCTAGTTCGACTTTAGATCGATAGATATTGCCCCATGGGGAATTTGTCTTGGACACATTGCACAGTGCAAAATCTACAGTTTATGAAATACAGACAAACGGTAAAATACATACAAAGATTCACACATACATACATGCATACATACATAAATACATGCCAGTACCTACATAGTAGTACTTATACTGTACATCACGAAAATCGAATGATTTATTGGACATTTGGACTCTCTATTAAAAAGTGTTCATAAAAAATTTAAATAAATTAATTAGAGCAACACTATTAAGAATAGATTACTGGGGTTAACTTCTGGCTAGCTTGGCATTAAGGGCTTAATAGACAAGGGAACAAATGAGTTTTTAAAGCGATTGAGTCTGCACCAGGGTATTCTGAAGCGTCTACCTGAGGTGAAGAAGCTGGTACTCAGGTTTTAAGGACATGGGTGGGATCTGAAATTATTTAGGAAGGTGGGGGAAAATGTATAGCCTGGCTCTGGCCGACTATTGCTCTCAGCTCAATGTCTTTTCGCAGAGATTATAGTCGGGGAAACCCTGTTCCCATTAGCGTTTGCACAGCCACGTGCCGCTGGCGGACCAATCAGGGTGGGTCAGTGAGATGACGTTGAAGTCAAGCATGTTTCGAGATGGACGTAGAGCTAGATGAGGCGATCAGAACAGTTGTAGCAACGCCAACTGGTTCGGCGCTGTGCAATTGTTTCAAAAGTAACCAGTGGGTCTACGCCAAGAACGGAGGAAGCTACTACGAACACAGACTAGAGCGGCCCAACGCTCCATGCAAGTCAACGAGGAGGGCCCTCTGCAATGGGCGATGCCTGAAGTGACCCCAGGAGGCATTGGACGTTGATGTTTGCTCCTTTTCTCTTCTCTCTTCCATTCTTCTTTCCTCTGGGTGCGAACAGGTTTACGGTTTTAGTCTTTGCTGAATAATGTTGTGTTAAGTACTTGATCATTTAGGTTTTAACACATTGCGTAAAGACCAATAACAGTGACTGTAGTCATGTCTGGTGGGTTTTGTCGTACTGGCGGTGAAATCCAATTGAACCGCAGAGCAAGGCAGTGTATACTTTGGGACTGTTTGAGTGGGGCAGTTGGCAACAGGGTATACCGTTGTGATTAGTGCTCTAGTGGTCTCTGGGATAGATGTATAGATGTTCCACGAGAGAGAGAGAGAGAGAGAGAGAGAGAGATGGGGTGTGGAGGGGGGGTGGTGTAATGTAGTCTTTGGAGGACTCCATTGTTTACCCTTATGGTTTCCAGATGACGGTTCAGGGAGACAGCCAACCTACCAGGCCTCTCTCTCCAGGAACAGGGAGCCACAGCCAAGTCGATCTGGTCAGAAATGTGGTCTTACCGTGTCACTACTTGCCTGTGTAGGTCTACTACTACTACTACTAATAATAATAATCTATATAGCACTTTTCATACAAAATTGCAGTTCAAAGTGCTTTGTACACTAGTTGTGCTTCCCGTTAACAAATATAGAACAGAGAAAAAACATGAATAAAAATAGTTAAAGGTGTAAGTCATTCTGTAGGAAGCTTGTTGATATTTGAAGTCGATCAAAACAAAAACACCTCTCCCTTCTGTAAATAGGGTGCTCCCTCAGAAGCTCCACCCCCCACTGGAAACGCATTGCCAAGCCTGGGATATTGTTGTTGCACTACTTTCTTTGTGTTTTTATTTAGTGTCATTGTGTAGATGTACCACATTATCATTTTCTGCACGCACAGAAAAATGGTAAACTAGCAAGCGTGAATATTATCTTACAGTATTGCTTACTATATCGTTAAAGACTACATCTACCGACGTACTAACTACATAGGCTAGGCTACTTAATTATTAGCCTACCCGTAACTACATAGGTTCAACGAACAGCACACTACTAAATTATTACATCTATGTACTAACTACATAGGCTACTCTGCGAATAGCACACATGATGCATGACAATACTAAATTATTACATCTACTTACTAACTTGGCATAGGCTACTCAACGAACCTACACACACTATTTATTTATCATTGTAACGCTTCAGGTACTGTAGTTAGGGTAGTCTTTCTGCATTTACCAATACAATCCCAGTGACATACAGCGCCGCAGCTGTTAAGATGTGTATCGTTTTCAGCATCATCAGCGCCACTGCTTTGTCGGTTGGAACAAGTGGAAACATAGTGTGCTGTGGCCTTTGGCAACCTACACACACAAGAGACTACATGCAGTTTGTTTTGAGAGCTGTTTCCTCCGTCAGGAAGACGATGGGCTGTCTGCTTGCCCCGAGTGGCCTTGGGAGAGAGACGATCTGACTACCACTACATTTACACTCTGACACCACCCGCAATGCCCCCTGGTGGCCAGATGTTGCAATAACATAACAACATGTTACAGTAGGCTACATACTGTAGCTGTGGCTTTGTGACTATTTAAAACCTGTCTTTATAAAAGTTGATGAGTTGATGAAATGAAGTAGTATAGCAATATAATATAGGAAAATGTGTCTATCATATTTTCCATGATTTAAGCAGTCTACTGTAATGGGAAAGTGTTGCTCAATGTTGGCAGAGTTGAGTCATGGGTGTAATGTTTGTACTATGCATTGTGAATGCCTTCATGGATGTTTTGTAGCAGTGTAGTTTTCGCGTTATCGCTGGGTTGTTGTTGGACGATGTTCTGTTACTTGTACTGTAATAATAATAATAATAATAATAATAAAAAAGGCTATCCACAATGTGTTTTTGTTCACATTTGGAATACAAATGTGTTCCGTCGTCAATCAGAACAAAGTTGAGCACAGATGGTGCTGAAGGCCGACTCGATTAAACTCAACCCTTAATTATGACTTGCCCTACTTTTCAGCCAAGGTGCTTCTAATTCAAACCAGTTATTTCTTTATGATGGGCTTAGGGTTTTGTCATGTTATACAAGTGCGTGGGTTCATCTGGGTTTGATTTCCTCCCTACAATTTGCTGTGCCCCGATTGGTGGTCCGCGGCCAGCTGGGAAGGATGACTGAGATCCTGAGGTATTTGTCCTGTAGAGGAGAAGCCTCTCGTGATTGGCCCTTCTGTGGGCCTGGGCCCCCTTTACGGATCGGTCCTCGTGGGACGCAGCTTGAGGGATGGAATTCATTTTTGTAAACGGCTGAAACCACTTTGTTTATGTTTTCTTTCTTTCTTGGAAATTAATTACACATCCAATAGCGATTGCAACATACCATCATCTTACCGTAATAGTATTTATTTGTATCTAGGAGGAAGATTAGTCTACTGGAAATTAATTACACATTCCATAGTGGTTGCTGTTGCAACATCCAATTCTTTCAATAGTTAGTATTTTCTTTTTTAGGTTTTGTTGTTTTGTTTTTGTAGTTGACAAAACATACTACAAATGAATGACACCTTCAGCAGATGCTACTGTAACAATCCATTTTTTTAATATTAGTTAGATCACTTATTTTTGTATTTTTTCTAGAAAAAATATTAGCCCACTGGAACTTAATGACACATTCAGTAATGCTGCTGTTGCAACATCCCATTATTTTACTTTTTATATGGGAAGAAACACACTACACCAATACATTTAAATCTTACAGGCTATAGCTTGACTCTCCCATGACTGACATCAGTAAGAAAATAATACAGGTCTTTTTACAAACCTGGCACTTTTGGCCACAAATATAGCTGCTATCACTTCTCATCAAAAATCATTCAGCACTTTAAACTGGCTGCTCTCCAAAGAAAGCAAGCAGGTCAGTTTGAGCCAGACAAGGTGGTGAGAAGGAAAAAGTACAAATGTATTCAAAGCCCCTGTATTTTACACGGTGGTACAAATTATTTTCATAGCTTAGCGATTAACCTTATTTATATAGTAATTATTTATAAGCGATAATAGTTTTAACAGCCTTTAAAATTGATGGTGTTTAAATACATGGTAAATGTACTGAAGTATAATGTTTTTTTACAATGTATCTGTAAAAACAGATACTGCATTATGTAATTGTATAGTCTTAATTCTACTTGGGTGTGTTTGATTTTTCTTACAGGCGCGGCCCAAGGGGGAGGGTCTGACCCCATATCAGGGAAAGAAGAGGTGTTTCGGGGAATACAAATGCCCAAAGTGCAAGCGGAAATGGATGAGTGGTAACTCCTGGGCCAACATGGGACAAGAATGCATCAAGTGCCATATCAACGTTTACCCTCACAAGCAGGTGCAGTAACAAGCGTGCGTAACAACTACCTGTAGTCCATGGGAGCAGTCCAAGCCAATCAGCGCTCATGCATTCAGTTTCAATTAAAGGCGGGATCAGGGATGCTGAATAAAAACAGAACTCAGTCAAATCAAAAACTCATCTCCCTTCAATGCAATTCTGAGGGGTGCTCCCTCAGAAAATCTGCCCCCCTCCACACACACACAGATTGGACACGCATTGTCAAGGCTGGGATAGTGTTGTCGTACAGTGTGGCTTGCACCACATTGTTTGTGTTCCCACTTACAGAGCCAGGGCTGTAAATAGGAACACCAGATTATATTTTCACGGTTAGCGGACCGTGAGGAGGTATTTGCCGAAAAGTGTATCCGCTTAAAATCGCTGACTAATTACCGTCGCCACCTTTATAAAAATAACAACAACATTCATGTAAAGCTGGTTTCAATCTCAGACAGAATTCTGACACAAGACAGGTGCCGGAACAAAAGCACGTAGCTATCACTTTACCTGTGCTTGGCTAGTGAGTTTATTCAGAATAACGCCGACAGCTCCTCGACGTATGACATGATTTATGATTCCAAACTGCATAAAGTTATTTTGCCTCGTAGTTTGACCAACATACAGAAGCTGCTCTGTGGCTCCCATGGTCACCTCATTTACAAGGGAAATTATATATTGTAAGCAGGGAAAACTTCTACGACGTACCAACAAAAACAAGACCCCCTGGCTGTCACAGAGAAAACATTTAAGTTTAAAAGACAGACGAACATTGTGTCTAAGCCACTAAACCTCCTACAATCAATCCAGAAAATCCTTGAAATGAAGAAAAGCATGTGTTTTGAATAGAGGTATGTGATGTGATATGTGATGTTATAAACCTGCGGTTTGTGTCACTCTAGCGCCCCCTAGAGAAACCAGACGGATTAGACGTGTCAGACCAGAGCAAAGAGCATCCTCAACACTTGTGTGAAAAATGCAAAGTCCTCGGCTACTACTGTCGTCGTGTACAGTAACACCTCCTGCCTTGCATTCACTTAACTCTACCAAAGTTTATTCATGTTACTTATAACTACAATATAGTTACCAGCTGTTATACTGTAATATATACTGTGACTATTCTTTATTCACATAAGACGGTCTTATCATATTATAGTTATAATATAGTAATATTGCAGATTCATTTGTTTGTTTTTGTTTATATTACATTTAGGTCCTATTGTGTGAATATATGTTTTTTCTTATCTTATAAGCCTTACAGTATGAACAGTGCATCTTGAAATCTGTGAATTTAGAAATGTGGAGCCTTCAATTCTTTTGTGTATAAACAATGTACGTATTGACTGAGATCCTCCTACATTTGTATATGACTGAAATAACTTAAAAAAACATTTGTACCATTGTATTTTTTGTATAGAGTATGCAACAAATGTTTACTAAGAATGTATTAATGTGTATCTATTATCTTTGTTGTGGAATGGTACATCATTATTCAAAGGAAAAAAAGTAAATATTATAGTTTGAATGAATATATTGCATTAATATCAAATATTGTTTCCATTACACAGGCCTATTTGTAATTTTGATGTTTGTATTATGTTATGAAGATTAATATTAATAAATTACAAATAGGAACTAATGTCAAATTATGGCAGCAGGGAACAACTATTTAGCCTGTATTTATGTGTAGACTTCATTGCAGATAGATATCAGGTAAATATCAGGTGGACTGCATTTATTTTGCGCTTTTATCCAAAGCGATTTACAAGTAGTTTCAGATTGTTCCAAATATTAAGATGTGGTTATTCTGTGAATTCTGCTGATTAGGTTTTTAACCAATCATCTCACCCAACATTAACTTAAGCAGGGCGTGTATGCTTTTGTCAATAAAGCAAAAAATTCACAAACGTGGAAAAGGTGCATCTGCACAGTACTTTAGAAAACCCACAAGGAAATATTCAAGTATTGGTAAATCTGTTGTGAAAATGCCAATGTGCCTTAGTAACCCATAACATTGATTGGTTTATACATTTAAATATTTCTATTAAAATCTTTCATTTCAAAGTTGTTGTTTTTTAAAACTGAGTTGAGAGTTCAGAGCAGCATTCTGGTCAGTATATTGTACAAAAAGTATTTTCAAAGTTCCCTACATTAAAAAATTGTTTTTATTTTACCCAATTAAACATCCAAACACGTTTAACCAATTTTCAATCTTCACATTCAACTCATACAAACCACACAAAATATATACTTTGTGTCAGTTAAAGTTCACATTATATGGGTTGAAACATCTGGGTAATTATTAGCTGTTTACTGAAATGTATAGCAAGACAGTAAACACTAACCCTGCAAAACAAATTTGACATATTTTTGAACAGTGGTCGGACTTGCTACAGTTAGCAAAAACTACACCCGCTTTTATTGTAAGTCAACCTATGTCCAACTGAAATGTCAGTAGTACCAACGAGGCTCTATGTTAAAAACCCAAGACCAACTTCACTGCTTGCATTGAATCTACTTGAGTTCTCCACAGTCTGTGATAGTGATCCGTTTGGAGGTACGCCCTGACCGAGAACCAAATGACTCCACTTGCTTGACCACGTCCATGCCCTCCTTGATGCTGCCAAAGACAACATGCTTGCCATCCAGCCTAAATATGGGGAAACAAAGATGTATTGTTAATCCAACTGACAATGGAAAAAGAATGCACATACTGCTGCTATTACACATTATTCCAACACATACCATTCTGTTTTACTGGTGCAGATGAAAAACTGAGATCCATTGGTGTTTGGTCCAGCGTTGGCCATGGATAAGATCCCTAAAATACAAACATAAGTGATTGTAGTTACTCAGAATTTCAGGTCATGTACAGTCAACTTATTCTGCAGACATGACTTGCACTATGAAAGTGGTAAATGTGAACTCCTCGTTTCTTTTTCAAAGTTAACTGAAAAAACACATTTACTAATAAATTACATGTATCCTTTCAAGTAAACATCTCTCAAATCCATAGTATATTGTTATAAAATAAACGTCACCCGTGGGTAAGCACAATGCTGCCATCTGGTGGACCAGCCACGTATAACGAACTGTATAAAACGTGACGAGAAAATCATAAGCCTACAAACACAAACGTTGAGGGTTTACCCGGTCCAGTGTGCTTCAGTTTGAAGTTCTCATCCGGGAATTTCAATCCGTAAATAGATTTTCCCCCAGTTCCATCGTGGTTTGTAAAATCTCCACCCTAGTGGAATTAAGCATCATTGCGATAACTGACCACAATAACCCACGTGGCATTGCATTCTTCCACCTATGAAACACTTTAAAGGGTGTAACCTACCTGACACATGAACTGAGGGATCACCCTGTGGAAAGTCGATCCCTTGTAGCCAAAGCCCTGTTCTCCTGTGCACAGCGCACGGAAGTTTTCTACGAGAATGATCATAGGCTAAGTCAGATCACCTCATGACAATGAACACCCGTCAATCAACATGTGGCCTACAATAAACAAAGTTTTGTGTACTTCAAATACAATGGAAAATGTATATATGCTATACCTGCTGTTTTGGGCACAACATCAGCATTGAGCTACAAGAGAAACGTAAAGCGATGAGAATACCATACGATGTTGCATGTGTATAGTAAACACAGGAGAGGAATTCCGTACAAATGGTAGCCTACCTCGAAGGTTACCCTGCCAAGGGGCTCGTTGTCTGCGGCAATGTCAAAATACACATTTGGGTTACCCTTTGCGGTAGTAGGGCCATTGCTGCACCATCGGACGGCTGTGAACGCCAGCGAACAGAACTTCATTCTATTTGTTGCTAGTAACATCTTCAGACTGATTAAAGTTAATTCCAATTGAGTAAAATGACTGCAGACAACCAAAGTCAACTCGTGAGACGACCAGGAAGTTTTCGGTAGACTACTGTCGTAACGCACAGCGTCGTTTCCTGGGGATCAGCGATGCGCATTTTACGCATTTATGCGCATAAGTAAGGGTTTTATGTTTCATATTTGTGTTCAAAACAACAAACAACAATGTTTTCAGGACACATTTGTGTTACGTTTTATTATACTTAACAAGCCTTCCAGAAATATTTAATATATTCTTAAAACCGAGCAATATTAATCAGATTTTATGTCGGTACCAAAAATAATTTAAATTGTGTATTGACAAGTTTTGGCTGCATGAGCTACATCTACAGTATATTAATCTTGCAAAAATGACTCACTGCCGTATGTTGACATAGACAAAATACAAACCTTTATTTCAATAGGGCGGCATATTTATAGCTCCTATTTATTAGTATTATTATTATTATTATTATTATTATTATTAGTAGTAGTAGTAGTAGTAGTATTTCTTAATATGAGGAACTTGATTTGGAACTCAAAGTAAATTCAGTTCGTAAGAATAATTCATATGAAATTAATCCGTTTCATCAGAGACATTCATTCAGCTTCGTTGATTTTTGAGAGAAATCAGAGCTATGCGCATGTCGGCCAGTAGGGGCCATTCACAGTTCGTGAACCGGAATGAAAGGAGTCTCGCCTTGGTCGCTAACGACGTGCAGGGGAGCACATTTGCTAATGAAATTGTGATACAATATGTATATCTGAGCCCAATTTGCGGCTACGGTGCCCCTGAGAGAAGGAAAGAACCATGAAACGAGACGTCAGGATACTCTTACTGGGGGAACGTAAGTCGATTATTCGCAATAAATACATCAGTGCTGGTACCGTACTAGAATGTGGATGAACAGTTAGCCACAAGCTAATGCTTGCAGTTCACAACTAACTTAGTTACTGCCATCTTGCAGTCAGCACAACATAACGTTAATCTACGTCTATTTTCTAAAGAATATTGTTGGTAGTTTGATAATGATTTTGCAGAAATGTGTGTAATCAAGAAAGTTACTGACAAGCTATGAAAACGTTAGCATTTGACTGTTAAAGTAGCCTGCACTGGTACTGACGATGTCATTCATACTGGGATGGTTATTGAGATTTGGTTCGCATGAAAATGAAGTGAATCTATTTTGCATTGGTGTGTTTTCACAGTGCGGCCGTTCAACCTGGTAACAGCTGTTGAGCAGGCAATATAGGGAAAGCATTCATTCGCATTCATATGTTTAATGGTGTGTAGCCAACTAAACCACAAATTCTTCTCATAGTCTAACGTATCAATGCATTTCTGAACGGAGAGCTTAGGTTTTGCATTATGCTATACCGATCCTCCACAAGCTTTGGAACAGCAAGGGTAAATCTTTTGTTTTGCCGTATACTGGACAATAGCCTAGTGATTTTGAGATCAGGAGATGAGACATTAGATCTAAGTTGCAGCTTTGGTATTTTATTATACTTTGTTAAACCATTTAGCACGATTTATATGTGCATAAAACCAGGTTTTATCTACCAAAGTTAATCTACAGACTAATAATTATGTTAGTAATATGTTTGTTTAGTAATATATTGTTATATATGTTTAGCAGTATATTGACTGCAGTAAGAGAAAACTGCAACCTTGTGTATTTGATTGTTCCAAAATGACTGTGTGCTAATTAAAGTGTCTGTGTAGATGTCCTCTCAACTTCCTAAATATTGTCTCTCCTTACAGCCAAGGTGGGGAAGACTTCACTCATCATGTCATTGGTGGGGGAAGAGTTCCCAGAAGAGGTAAGTGAACACAAGTTCATATTGTATGTATTGTGATTATGTACACTACCACACCAAGAAGTTATATAATTGATCTTGTTATTTATTTGCTGTAACATTATTAGAGCTTAGGGTGTATAGTGTGGCACTGTATATATGAAGGTTAAGGCTGTTCTTCACACTGAATCTCCAGAAATCCCCTAAAAACGTAACTGGAGATATAGTGATACAAACCCAGGACGGATATTGCTAGTCTCCCCTTGAGTGTGTCTTTTTAATATGAACTCACATTCTCTCCGTTCTTCCACAGGTGCCCCTCAGAGCAGAGGAGATCACCATCCCCGCCGACGTCACCCCTGAGAAGGTACCCACACACATAGTGGACTACTCAGGTGAGCAGGCGTAGAAGAACCACTATTCATAACGTAGTGTGTAATGTATCCTAATGCACCAAGTAAAGACACACAAATATGAGTCCAACATTGTGATGACTCACATACCAGCTGAATGGTGTGTTTGTGTCCGTCCGTGCGTCCGTCCCAACAGAAAGTGAGCAGTCTGACCTCGTCCTGAAAGCGGAGATCATCAAGGTAAACGTATGTTATACACTGCTAACTTCCAGTATGACCGAAAGGGACGGTATAAACACATGTAAAATGGTTTACCGGTCATGGGCTCCTGTGTAGTGTATTATACAGTCTGTATGTGTACAAAACAAATAGCACTTCTTGCCCTTATGTATACACTTTTTCTCTGGATATTCTGAACAAAATGTATCTACTGTGAATTGAACCACATTCTAATGTGTCTTACTTTTAATTGGATAAAAATGTAGTGTGTGCGTGTGTGTGTGTGTGTGTGTGTGTGTGTGGTCACCAACAATGTTCCTCTCTCTCTCTCAGGCCAATGTGGTGTGTGTGGTGTATGATGTCACTAAGGAGGAGACGATCGACAAGGTAATCGTCCCCTATCACTTTCTTTGTCACACACACACAGTAGAGGACACCACTACAAACACATTGATGTCTTCTCAGAAGTCACGGCTTTGTCTTTCAGATCAAAACTAAGTGGATACCTTTAGTAAACGGAGAGGCTGAGAAAGGGAACAAGTATGTATCCTCCTCTGTTGGTGTGTGTGTGAGAGAGAGAGAGAGGTGGACGTCTGTGTGTTTTCTGGAAAAGAATGTAGAAACCACAGAATCAGCTCTTCTGATTTTTTTTTTATAAAATTGTATTTATATTTAATCGATTTCTATTTTCTCTATATTTATTTTGTAATATTTATATTATATTTAAAGAAATATGCATGCAGTGTCCAGAGCTCTTCTTAATTAATCTTCATTAATGAATTCATGTTTCTCAAACATGTATGCTATGCTTTTATGTTTCACTGTTGATCAATAGTTACTCTAAAAACCACTGTCAGCGATGTTGGACTGTTTTGTGGAGCACGCAATGTTTAAAATGAGAGCATGCACTTTTGTTTTGTTGGTTTTCAGGATTCCCATCATCCTCGTGGGTAACAAGTCAGACCTGCGCTCGGGGAGCTCCATGGAGACCATTCTACCAATCATGAACCAGTTCTCTGAGATCGAGACTTGCGTCGAGGTAAACGTCCACTACAAGTCTCTCAGTGACTTTTGTAAAGTCAAGGTTTCGATTGTCTGCTATAACGCCCCTATAACCCACTTTCATCTGGCTGATGATGACTATAAGTGTTGTTGTTAATGACAACAATTTCATAACCATTTAAATATAACTTTCCCCCCTTAAGTGTTCTGCAAAGAACCTGAAGAACATATCAGAGCTGTTTTACTACGCACAGAAGGCTGTGCTCCACCCCACA
This sequence comes from Speoplatyrhinus poulsoni, assembly GCA_025447795.1. Taxonomy (NCBI): domain Eukaryota; kingdom Metazoa; phylum Chordata; class Actinopteri; order Percopsiformes; family Amblyopsidae; genus Speoplatyrhinus; species Speoplatyrhinus poulsoni. The sequence continues at coordinate 13,053 of JAOEGT010062615.1, forward strand.
GCCCCTCTTTATGACCCTGAGGATAAACAGGTTAGCCATGCCATTTTAGCGCACACACAAACACACACAGATATTTTTTTCTATTTTCTTTAAACCTATAAAGAGGATTGACTTAGCAGACATGCAGGTTCATTCCATCGGCTTCATGTGTTCCATCACAAACTGGATATTTATTTGTTGTGGACATATCTTTCTCACTTCTTTTGTTTAAATTAATTAGATTTGACCATAATTAGATTTCCCCCAGACTGTATGGTAATTCACACATTTGACCTAAGCTCTGTTCTAACGCTTGACTAGTCAAGAAGAGTGCTCTGCTACATCTAAAATACAACTGGTTAGGTCTGAATACTGAGCAATCGCAATGTATGTGTAGATCAAACAGTGAGTGGAGTGTTAACCCCTCAGGTATCAGGTATGCTTTCAGGGCTTCAATCTAAAACAACGGTTTATACATTTGAACACATTTTATATTAAATTGCAGAGCGGATAACGCAGACGTATGTGAAGGAAAATAACATGGAGGGTAAACAGATAAGTGACACATTTCCAGTTCGAGCGATAATTTGACAAACTTCATAAGGATGTGTTCACAACAAGAACTACTTCTGCTCGGCACGCCCTCCGTAGCCCACTTCCTTGCCATCTAAGCCGTGTAACCACGACTTCCTGTGCCCTCAGCTGAAGCCCCAGTGCGTGCGAGCCCTCAGCAGGGTCTTCTACATCTCCGACCAGGACAACGACCGCATCCTCAGCGACGCCGAGCTCAACATCTTCCAGGTGCCCGATCCCGAACACCCCGTTTCCCCTTCCACCATTCCCTTGTGTGTGTTCGTGTCACGCGCCACAGGGCCCACGTCACCTTTCTGTGGTTTCCCTTTGTGTAGAAGTGTTGTTTCGGCAACCCGCTGGCTCCCCAGGCCCTGGAAGATGTGAAGACAGTGGTGTGGAAGAACACGCAGGACGGCGTGCAGGATAACGGCCTCACGCTCAACGGTAAGACGGCCTGAGATGGCAAGGCTGTTTACGTACTCATGAACGGTTAGCTAGATCCTTTTTCTCTGTGTTTTGTTTGTTTCACTCTGGGGACAGTTGACTAAACCAGTCTAAAGGGTTCATTTTGTTGCAGCTCAAACTGTTTAGTGAGTTAAAGTGGTTATTGAATACTAGTGTCTAGTAGTACTAGTAGCAGACTAGCATCCTCTGTGTCTCGTGCCCTGCAGGCTTCCTGTTCCTCAACACGCTGTTCATCCAGAGGGGCCGACACGAGACCACGTGGACCATCCTCCGGAGGTTCGGCTACGACGACACGCTGGAGCTGATGGACGACTACCTCTACCCGCCGTACGTACGTCTGCCGGCTGAGCCGCACGCCAGTCCGTAGCTGGGTTCACGCGGGTCTAATCGGGTCTGGTGTTGTGCATGTTGAACGTGCACGCATTATGGGGCAGGATGGTCTAGTGGTCTGGGTGTTGGGCTCCCAGCCGGAAGGTCATGGGTTCGAACCCCGGTGTTGACCTACCTGTAAGCATCCTTGAGCAAGATGCTTAACCCCCCTACCCCGACAGCAATCACCATTGGTGTATGAATGTGTGTGTGAATGGGTGCATGTGAGGCAAAATACTGTAAAGCGCTTTGGATAAAGGCGCCATATAAAATGCAGCAGTATTTACATTATGGCTCGGTAATGTAACGCGTCCCGCTAGCGAAAAGGCTAACACATTTGGTTGTAGGCGATTGGGAGAGCGATGATGTTTGTGTGACTGGTGGAGAGCTTCAGCCTACGACAGTAGCGTAAGACAGAGGCATGCGCAGAAGAACACACCAAGGAAGTAATCGCTTTTAACAGTTTACATGGTAGAATTCTTCTTTTCATTCGGGTTATGGAACGGCTTATACTACCCCTCTGCTTTGCAATGAAATGTCAATTGTGTTGGGCCTCTCTCTTCCGATTGAGGTGTTTGTTTGGAGCATTTTATTTCGGGTTATACTTTTAGGGCCTGTGTCCACCAACTGCGTTTTCAGCGCCGAGAGCGTTGAAAAGAGCACTTCTCTCCAGCGCTTGTTGCTAGGCTACTTGCTGTTTTCAAATGAAAGCGCTGTGAGCGCAGCGCTAAAAAACAAGTTCATTAGCTCCTCCCCCTTGCCTGGCTGGCTGCTGTGTTAATCAGTGAACACTGTTTTATTCTTTATTTTTAATGGTTGGAGTGAAAACCTGAGTTCAAACACACGGACGACAAACCAGGAAGGCGCTCATGTCGCTTACGGGGGCTCCTGGGGTGTGCCACTGTTTGGTTGGTTTGTTAAAGCGACGCGCTACGCTGCCTTCACGTCCATTGGTAGCCGCCGCCGCATCGCCCAGTATTTGTATAAAATAGACCTCTCTATATATCTGTCTGTTACTTGTGCATCGCCAACTCTCATTAAAACGAATGGCAGCCGGTTGCTTTGTCGTCTGTGTGTGTGTGTGTGTGTGTGTGTGTGTAGCTGTGTCACTGTGTGTGTGTGCAGACGCAGGCATTCCTACATGTGTTTGTTGTTTTGCTTTGCCAGGCTACAGGTGCCATCTCTCTGCACCACAGAGCTCAACCACCACGGACAGCAGTTCCTTCAGCGGCTGTTCGACAAGTACGACGAGGTACGCCAGAGCGTTAACGTTTTGAGTTTGACAGCGCACATTCACTGTGGTCTGTTAGCCGAGCTGCCCGCCCCAAAACCCATGTCAAGTCAATTCTATTTATATAGCTCTGCTATGGCACCCTTCAGTGCCATAGGGTGCTCCCTCAGAAGCTCCACCCCGAACACTGTAAATGCATTGCGAAGGCTAGCATATTGTTGTGTGCAGTCCACTTTGTGTTCCTATATATGGAGCCAGGGTTGCGTAGTACCAGGCTTTTTCTTTCAGCACACACACAGGGGAAGATTAAACCAGCAGACCATTTGGTGAATTTGACCAAAAGTGCATTATCTTACAATACCTTTTAATCAAATTACGTTCTCAAAGGGTTGCACAGGCATACATTTCATGTTAAAACCCTTAACCTGCTCATCCCCTGTAGCATGTGGAAGTGGAACTGCGCTCTGGCTAGCTAGCGTTAGCTAGACGATGGGAGAGGTACCAAACCAGCTCGTCTTCCCCCTCTTCCAGGACAAGGACTCCGCCCTGTCTCCGTCGGAGCTGAGGAATCTGTTTTGCGTGTTTCCCTACATGCCGTGGGGCGCCGAGGTCTACTCAGCGGTGCCGACCACGGAGGAGGGCTACCTCTCTTTCCAAGGCTTCCTCTGCCAGTGGATGTGAGTACCTGGCCTGTATCAGCGTCAGTTTTAAGTAACGTTTTAGCAGGGTTGGGCCCCGGTTAGTGTTGGGCCACTGGTGTCTCCCTGGAAACAGATGAATTCGAAGTTGTTTGGGGGGCAGGATAGAATAATTATATACTGATCTATATATATATACTGATGCATTGTGTTTGTGTGTACGTACTTCTGTCCTTTCCTTCATCTTGGTGTTTCTTTTTGCTTGTGATATCTTGTTTGTGAGGACAATAATATACAGTTGAAAGAAGAAGTATGTGAACCCTTTGGAATTACCTGGAATTCAGCATGAATTGATCGTGAAATGTGATCTGACCTTCATCCAAGTAACATAACAATAACATACCAATAGACAGTCTGCTTAAACTAATGCCACACAAACACTTGTATGTCTTCATGTTTTATTGAACACACAGTGGAAACCTTCACGGTGCAGGGTGGGGGGGAAAGTATGTGAACCCCTAGGCCCTTAGGGTTGACGTCCAGGTAATCCCAAAAGGTTCACATCCTTTTTTTTTCTTTTTTTTTTTACGTGTCGGGCTTGCTAAATCTCACTGGCATGACTCGATGTGCAGGCTGTCTGCATACCTGGATATCCATCGCTGCCTGGAGTACCTGGGCTACTTGGGCTACCCTATCCTCACTGAGCAGGCCTCACAGACAGCAGCTGTCACAGGTGTGTGTGTATGTCTGTCTGTGTGGGTGTACGCGTGTTAACCGGGCGTCGACTGTGTGTGTGTGTGTGTGTGTGTGTGTGTCCTGAGGCAGATTGTGTGTGTGTATCTACCAATAAATATGATTGTGTGTCTGTTGCATACACCCACCGTGTGTGTGTGCGTGCGCGCGTGCGTGCGTGTGTGCGCGTGCGTGCACAGTGACACGGGACAAAGAGGCAGACGTAGAGAAGGGCCAGACCCAACGGTCGGTGTTCCTGTGCAAGGTGATCGGACCACGTGGAACGGGGAAGACGGCTTTCCTCCAGGCCCATGTGAGCGGGGCACCTATGGTACGGG
>JAOEGT010062626.1:0-12806 GCA_025447795.1 Speoplatyrhinus poulsoni
ATATTTTTGCCAGACTCCATTGGGCCCTCTCCCTCTCCCCTCCCCTCCCAAACCACCCCCACCCCCATGCTTTCTTCCAGTGCTTTCCCCCCCCTCTAACTTAAATAAATACAAATTCAGGTGCTGGGGGGAAAACTATTTTCCCGCGCTGCCCCAGAGCCCTAGTCGGCACGGGTCAAAGGCAAGACAAATGTAATTACCTCGTGATCGGTGACGCGCCGTTGCCTCTCGCTCGCGTATGTGGCAACCGAGAGGAAACGGTGTTGTGGGTGTGTGAGGTGGACAGGACCCTCATCAGCAGCTCTGAATTAGCAGATACCATTTTGTCACTGTGGGGGGGGGGCTCTGTGGGGGTGCTCTGGCTGGCTGAGGCATTCGGCGGCGCTTTGATAAGGGCCACTTATCTTTAGCGCTCTGGGGTCGTCACAGAGAGGGGCTTGATAGCGCTCCAAATGGGAACCCTATGTGACTTGCATGGTAAAAAGGGTCGGTGAAATAGCAGAGATAAGATTGGTTATTAAAAAACCGGCGCTGCGAAGACGCGATATGTAATCTAAGACTCTCTCTCGCGCCGTATCTCCACGGCTACGACGTCAAGCTTATATTTGACACAGGTGTCAAAACGCACGCCACAGATGTCCCCGTCGTACGGTTGCATACATGAGCCGCCATCTTGGCACCGTCGCCGCGCGTTACGAATACTAACGGCCGCGGGAGAACAGGCTGTCACCAAGCCTGGGCGGACGGGGGGGTTTTCAGAGAGGAGAAAGGGAGGAGGCTGCTGTGAGGTGACCCCGTGTCGTGTAGCGAGACACCTGTTAGTTGGCTGTGCGCCCAGTCTTAAATTGGCATCTAATCTCCTTGGCCTGAGTGTGGGCCCCCTGGGAATACCAGGAATGACAGGCTGTTTGTCCTGGATCGCATACTCTCCCCTCCCCCACCTCTCTCTCTCTCCGTCAGAATGAGCTGCACTTGGGCAGCTTCCATCGCTGGCTCTAAAGAGATTTGAAATTGCCTTCGGTCCTGAAGCCTTGGCAATTAGCAATTAGCCAAGTGATTGTAGCAGACCCCCCCCTTCCCCCTCACCGCCCCACCCTTGGTGTAGCTTCTCTCCCTGCTGTGTGGCCACTGAAGCTACGCTGGCTGCCTCCCCTGCTGATGCATACAAGCCATGCGAGCCTGTAGTGTGACGGAAAATGTGCCTGTTATGTGTATATAGGTGCAACTGATTTAGTAGAGGGGGCCTACCTGTGTGTGTGTGTGTGTGTGCGTGTGTTTGTTAAGAATGCAGCCTGCTCTATATATTGTGTGTATGTGTGTGTTTGTTAAGAATTCTGCCTGCTGTATATATTGGGTGTGTGTGTATGTGTGTGCGTGTGTGTGTGTGTTAAGAATGCAGCCTGCTGTATATATTGTGTGTGTGTGTGTGTGTCAGCGACAGCGAGTGCGACGGGAAGCCCCTGACTCACGGCAGCCTGTGCTCCCCGTGTGGGGACCGGGGGGACCTGTGTGGGGACAGCATCAGCAGAGACAGCCTGGTGGACTACGCCGACGGGGGCGGAGAGTTCAGCGAGGACGGCTCCTTCATCGGGGAGTACTCCGAGCAGAAGCACCGGGGCTCTGTTGGCGAGGCCGTCACCGTCTCCTGACGCGGTGGCCGGAGCCGGCGGCTGCCTAGCACTATGCTATGCTACGCTATGCGTTGCTATGCCATGCTACGCTATGCTATGCTATTATATGATACGCTATGCCTCAAAGCATTAGGCTGTGTTCATATAGCGTTTATTTTTTTCTTTTTTGTGAGAAGGCCAGGGTCTTTTTTTCTTTTTTTTTTTTGTACTAGTAAAGTAAACCAACTAGGTCCATCAATTAGAAATGCTAACCAGGGTATTTGCTGTGTCTATGCAGTTCTAACCACTCTCCAGCAGGGGAAAATTAAATGATGATACCAGCACTATAGTTCACATGTGGTGCAAATATTTGTAATGTACAAATACTTTGAACTTGGTGTGTTTACCTCTACTTTTGTACTACATGAATTTATACTGTATAAGGATATTATGTCTCTACACAGTGCAGGTTTTACAAATATGCTAAGTAGCTAGCTAGTTAAGATGATCAGTTTTATACTATTGGTGAAAACTTAGGTTACACCCAAACATGCATTAATAAAGTGTCTGCATTCATGCCTAATGTTTATAAATATGCATATATTATAGAATAATGTAAATTAAAGCTGTATCACTTTAAAAAATTAGAAATTCTAGGCATCAACCTGTCTACTACTGTATATCTTGTATATACTCAAAATTGTTTGTGTGTACTTGTGTGAATATTGCCATTGTTCTTTGGTGATAATGATGTCTGTTTCTGATATTGTTTTAAATCCTGATACCCAACACTTAACACATAAAGGGATATGTTGGATGGACATACTTTGTGGTTATTTTATTTCACTGAGCCACTGTTATTGTCTCTGCTGTGGTGAAGTCAGGAGCAAAATGATTACGCTATAACAGCTAACAGAAGCTCAAAATAATTGGTTGAAGGAGTTTGGTAGATAGGTTGTTTCAGTTGAATGTGAAAAAGGTCCCAGCAAACGATTGCTGAGTCAATCATCATCTACATTTTGTTAGTTGGGAGTTTTGCCTCATCAAAGGTGTTATATTTTCTCCTCAGAAAATGAATGGGAGAGCTTCTCTGGTGTGGTATAATTGGAGCCAGGGGGACATGGAATAGCAATGGGAGACATTGGTGACTGTTGACCATATTACTAATCTCTCCACCATGTGATTTCGTTAGGTTCTTTAAGTTTGACAATATTACTACTGAATGCCACTTTGGTCCTGGTGTTTGCAGCCTGCATTTGTAACCTCTATTAGCTAAAATTGTGTTCAGGCAAACTTTTTGCTCACTCACTTTTTGGTGTAAAGTAACAAAAAATGTTTTTTTGATGAATACATGAAAACATAGTTTTTGATTTATTTCAACAACAATAAATTATGCATTTGGATGTTTCCAATAAAGGGCAAAATATTTAAAACTGTCAATATTTCTGCTGTGAAAGCTGCTAAATAGATTTTACAAATGTGTGGCCAACATGTTTCTGCTAATTTCAGGACATTTGGCTGGTACAACAGCATTCTGTAGAAGTGGGTCTGTCTTCAATTAGCCTATGGCCAATCAAATCAGCTCTTCTCATTCCCTTAATAGCAGTATGCTCTGTCAAGGCGAACTGCCAATTTTGTAATGAATGGCTAAAGTTTAGACCAGCTTGACAGAAAAGCATCCAAGTGTATTAAACCACCAAAGTTGTGGATAGTAGTCATTAGTTCAGTTAAATTATTCACAAAATAGTCCAACTTAACATACGCAAAGTGGCATGTGTGATACTTATACCACGTTCTGCGCTGTGCTAATATGTGGTTTGAGGAGACTGAGATGCTAGCGCAATATTTGGTGTTAGGCTATTTGACATCAAATGTAGGCTACTGCACATCGGCGCAAGCCGATTCCCACGTGGGGAATTAAAAAAATATATATATGCAAACCAATAAGAAAAACAAATATTGAGATGACATTTTTTTTTTAACCCTCCCGCTGTCCTATGGGTCAAAATAACCCGGTGCACTTGCCAGTAGCGGGCAGCAACCACAACACGGACATATGACATTCCGCGGTTGGCACCCTCTGCTGCTAGTCTGCTGAAATGCCTTAGGACAGCGGGAGGGTTAAACAAAAAACTATAAGAAAATAATATATTGTGATGAAGGGATTTTTTTTCCAAAGAAAAAAAAAAAAAATATATAACAGTTGAAAAAAATGTTGAACAGTAAAAAAAAAATCTATTACAAATTTATTTTTTTACATTGTCAAAAATATAATGAAGAAAGATTATCTTTTTATTAATAACAGGTGAAAAAAAATATATATATAAGAAAAAAAATATTGTGAGGAAAATGCATGTTTTTACATTGTAAAAAAAATATAATAACGAAGGATTTTTTTTTGTTACAAAGTAAAAAAATGTTTTTAAATATTAACAGACGCTGGGAGAAAAACATTTTTGCTGGGGTGAATTTTTTTTTCTCACCAGTTTTTACATTGTCAAAAATATAATGACGAAATATTCTCTTTTTTTTACTAAGTAAAAAAGTTCTAAAAATATTAACAGATGCTTGGGAGAAACATTTTTTTTGCTGAGGAGAAATGTTTTTTCCTGCACTAGGAAAAAAAATATTGTAAAAAATTTTACTTTGTAAAAAAAAGTTTAAAAAATCCTTTGTTATTAGATATTTTTTTTAATATATTGTAGTAAAACATTTACTTTGGAAAATAAAACCCTTCACCACAATATTTTTTTCCTAGTGCAGGAAAAAAAATACTCATCAGCAAAATGTATTTTCTCCCAAGCGCCTGTTAATATTTTTAGAATATTTTAAATAATTTTATATTTTTGACAATGTAAAATACATTTTCATCACGAAATTTTTTTTTCCTGTAGTTCATTTTTATTTTTTACTGTGAAAAAAAAAATGTCATCTCAATATTTTTTCTCTTATTGGTTTTCATATATAGCATACTGTATATATTAATTTTTTTATTCCCTGACTTTTTTTTTTCTCCCCGTGGGGCTCCGTAGTTTGTGAATGGCTGTACTTTCAAAAAAATACTTGGCATAAGACTGGATGAACTATCTGGTTGTTTTCCCTGTCGGCACCACGGTCGGCACACCTAAAAACACGATGACGACTGGAAAGTTCAGCAACTAAGATTCATTCAAAATGATTCCGAGGCTTTCCAGACCGATTCTCACGGCGAAATTAAACTGAAACTGAAGACCCTCCTGATCTCGCGAGGCTATGTCTACACTGCTGGGATTGAAGTGTTTTGAGTATGAAGGCAGTTTTAAAGTGACACGTAGAAAGAAAAGGATAAATAATTTGGCATACCATTATACAACAAATGACCCTGTCTATTTGGACAATATCACACAACTTTCAACTAATTCACTCCTAAAATACTCAGAAGGGTCCATGGCAAATAGCAAGTCTGATAAAAAGTCAAATACATTATATAGACTGTGACAAATTGCTTTATTTTCAAGACTGCGAGACCCTGAGGTAATAGCTTCGTTTGCGCAATCATAATTTTAACAAGTTTCATTTAAGTAAATCTTTCCATCCCGTAATTACACTGCAGATTGCTGGAATACTTTTATCAGTTTATCTTGGTATTGCTATTGTTGCTGATTAAATGTTTGCTAAATTCCAATATGTACCATGTGATTTGATTTGAGATATCACATTGAACTTCATATAGTTAATTTCAACTCCTCGGTTACAGGGCACTTAGTGTTGCCATAAAACATGTTTGTGCTTGAATCGCACAGCCATACTGTACATGTGGCTATAGGAGGATGAGTCGAAAGACTTCACTTCACTTTTACTTATTAAAGCCCTCCGCCACTTTTACAATCTGTAATTGTCTTCCTGCACAGTATACGGTATGCCTATATGTATAGTATTACCATGCCAGACATATACGCAGCTGCTCCACCACGTAAAGTCATGTGATTTTAAGTACACATTGTGGCTGTAATCATCCCAGACGGAGGGTATAGTGCAGCTGAAACAGCTCCATGCCTCATAGCAAGATAAAGGTCATTTTAAAGAGATAATCCCCGCATTGTTGGGGATTACACCCTCATCCGTTTCAAAAATTGCTTTCTCGCCGGAACGCTAAAACCACTAAACAACAACAAAAGATTACGGCAGGCAAAGCCCCCGCGACGGTCCTGGGCCAACGTTTCTCTTTTGCTTCTCTAAATATATTCTGCAGACGTGCAGGTGACCTTTTCAGAAGCCGGCATGATAGCCATGTATACTCAACGACCATCGCAGGCGTGCAAATGCTGAGTGGCATTACCTGTATCCCCACCCGATGAAGACCAACGTCTGTAATGTCTGTAGCATTGTTTTCATTCACACACTCGCAGCCCTAAGACCAAAGTGCTCACTGACTTTTCAGTCGATTTGATGGAAGCAGGTATTTAGTGCCTTGGAAATAGCATGGTGAGGGGAAATCAATAGAGCACTCGTCCTGCCCACAACCCCGGGGCTAAACCAGCCTATGGCCGCCCCTGCTGGGACGGGGCATTGCAGGAGAACACCCCACAAGTTGTGGAGAGTGCCCAAAGCGTTTCCCCCTTTCTCCCTTCACACTGCAAGGAAGCTGGTGATATCACTGTCTGTTGTCTGTCCCTGTCTGTTAGTCTTGTTCCAATCCATTTTTTCCATGTGAGCCGTGTTTCTCCAATCCCAGCCTGTGTTCAGGTTCTGTTACGTGTCACTGTTTCGACCCCACGTTGTTTGTCTTATTAGGTTCACCCATTGTGGTCTCTGTCCAATGGTCTTGGCTGCCTGTGTATTTAAAGGTACAGTCAGCTATTGCAAGCAACTGTAAGCTAATACACGGTTCCTTTAAATAGGAAAATTAACAAAGTAGCGAACACAACAACAATGCCCTTGGCTTCGCAATGCGTTTCAATTGGCGGGGCGGAACTTTTGAGGTAGTTTGATTTGAGCTCAAAGTTAGCAAGCGTTCTCGAGAAGGACTAACCCTGACTTTGTTGTTTCTCCAGTCCTCGTCTCTGCTTGCTAGCTGTTAGCGCTTGTTCCCGCATGCCCGGCATATCGTGCGTAGGATAAAACCCCTTGAATCCGGCCTGCGCGTCGTGCGATTGGGTATTATGCTCTTCCTCCTACAGCCGGCGGTGATGGCACGGTGCCGGCCGCGGAGCCTTCGTCCATAATGAACGCCGCGTGGACGGGTTCACCTCGAGGGTACGCATCATGACACGCACTTAAGGAAAAAAGGGTGCTTCTCCTCCCCCGAAGGCCCTTGAATGGGTGCAGCTGGGGCGGTGACATTGGGCCATTCTTAGTCACCCCTTTTATAGGTCAGTGAGTCAGACCTCCTCATGGGCAATCTGTACTGCAGCTTGCTTTCGTTCTTCCTTTTTATATACTAGAAACAAAGCCAGGTTCATGCTGTTTTCAGAGACACACACACACACACACGCAAACATGAAGGACAAACTGCGCGCACTGCTCCAGAAAGCAAGGTTCGGGGGGGGGGGTTTGAAGGTTTATTCTGCTGCATGTTTTATTGAAGGCTGCTGCAGCAATATTACAGTGGCAAGACGGAGCTAAGGACAAGATATCATCGCCTCTCTTGAGTGTGGTTGTTTTCTTTTTTGCCATTTCTTATGGCCATTTACAAATTCACTCTATCCACTGTTTCTTTTCCAGGGATCACTGGACGATTGCATGAATACACGTGTAGAATGACGTGGGATAGCGGGCTAGCCAGACTCTTCACACTATTCTCCCGCAGTGAAGTTGCACAGGGGTGTCACTGATGCAACCTGAACGATGTAAAAAAGCATTTTATAAGTCGTCTTGTTTGCCTTATGAGTTGCAACCCGGGGGCATTTGAAGCTGGGTTCCGCTGTGCATTAAAACACGTTAATAAATGCATCTAACTTTCCGTGAGACGTATTAATCTGCATCACAATTATACCGAAAACACCCATTTCCCATTCTTCCCGTGGCCCCATGGGTCCTGGGTTCCTCTCCCCTCTCCTGTTTGTCTTCTGCTCCTTTGTCATATAAACATGCTGCCATTCTCACCTCTCGCTGGAATTTAATTTGTCTCACGAGAATGCAAATGGCGTGGAATGATTGTGCATACAGAGAAGCCTTTTAGAGCGCTATTATTTCCCTGGTAAACTACTTTAGATGCATGCAAGCCTCTGTTTGTGTGTGTGTGTGTACGTGCGTGTGTACGTGCGTGTGCAAGTGTGCATGTGTGTGTCTGGACAGAAGGAGTAAGATGGCAAGAGAAGGAGGCTGTGGAGACACTGAGCCGTGGCAGGAACTAATGAGACATGCATTGGTAATATGATTACAGAGTCATCCTGGCCGTGTCACGGAACAGGAGGGCTGTGTAGGGACGTCTGCGCGGGACAGCATGCAGCGTGGCACCGCCGTATGCTCGGCATTCTCGGTAAAACCGGAGAGCAGGCAGTGCTTCATCATTCACAATATTCATCAGTCAACAGAACTTGATGCAACCGCCTCATATCTGGGCCTTTGTTGTTGAAGGGTGTTCTAGTACACTGGTCAAATGCGGCTTGGCTCCAATGAATGATTGCCTCCAGAGTCTAGACCACTGCTGGTGGGGGGGGGTTAGATAAGAGACTTGTAAGTGCTGTGTGGGCGTTGAATAATTCCTACCTTCCTTTTCTTAACATTTTGGCTGTCAAAGCAAGGAGCTGGTTATATCTGAACGCAGAGCGTGTTTCTGATAACTGCTCACCAGCTCTGCAACAGAACCATCCGGAAGATGGTATTGTTAAAGAAATTGTCTCAAATTCCAGTAGGTTCAAAAACATCTGACAAGCCTGTAATTCCTCTTTAGTGAAATGTGGATTTCGTACATTTAAACCAATGCTGTTATTGCAAAAAGAACAATAATGTTTATGCTGTTTTTGCAAACAACATAACTCATAGGCAGCAGTTTGATTCTATAAGCCTTTAACCACATGGAAACAACGAGACCGTAGGTAATTCTGCCCACTGCCTGTGTATCTGTGTACAATGTCTGATGAAATTACACAAAATTATATTTCTGTATTGTATTATACCCAGGCTCTAATGGAGGACATGAAACATGTAAAAACACAATCATTTCATTGTCAGATCTGAGGACGTGAGGAAGCACCATTCTGAGTCAGAAGCTCCACCCCAGACATAGAAAACACACTGCCAAGCAAGGCTGTGGTAGACTAGTGTTGTGTGGTGCGGTCTGCACCACTTTGTTTGTGTGGCCAGGGCTGTGTAGAAAGGTCGGGTCAGGTTATTGTTTTAGCGTGCCCAAAGGATGTCGAAAGGTATAGCAGATCGTGAGGAGATATTGTTTTGGAATGATCACGTATTATTGTATCGTGCCTCCACCTTGGTTCATAGTGGTTTCTGTTTGTTCCTTGTGGTTTTATTCACACCCCCTTGTATACTTCCTGGGTTTGTCTAATATTTTGTTCATACGAATCGTTTCCCTATGTACTGTGTATAACTTGTGTTTCTTCATTTTCCTTGTCTGTTGATGCTCGTTGATGGTTTGTGTTATTCAAATGGTCTCTTTACAATATGATTGGCTTTACCTGCCCTGCAGAATGTCATGTTTCCTTTCATTAGTAGCATAAACTATTTATCTTGGTGCATATTTTGTTACCTTACAGATGCCTTTGATTTTCTTTTTGTTTAAAGGCATACAAACGAATGTGTACGTAGAAGGTAGAGAAAGTAAGGGATGTCCTGTCTCTGACAGAAGACTGAACGTGTCTGTCCGTCAAAGATAATGTACTGGCTGAGCAGCGACAAACCGTACAGCAGCAACTTCTGCGCACTGTTTGTTCTTACCTTGCACGTCTTGCCTTTGTAATTACCCTAGTCTTGTAAGGTCACTCATGTATAACTGTTTACTGTTGCATTTTGCTATTATATGTTTACACAAACAACAAAGGAACAAAATATTCATAGTCAAACAAATACAGCTTTGTTGTTGGCAGCTCATTTCAGTAACATAAGCATATTACATGATTACAGGTTGAAATTGTAAATAGGCTGTCAGTTGAACTGGATGTTTATTGTGCTATCGGAGTAGAGAGAAAATGTTCCTCCTGGTTAAAGCTGGTTTCAATTAACGCACAGTATATTCAACAAATAAACGATGTACTACCAAAATTATTCCCGAAAATACAAATACAAGAAATATTTAAATAATTAATCACTTTAATAAGTATAATAATTAAATGATAAATATTAAAAATATAATAATCTTAATAATTCCGGAAAAGATCCTCTTGCTGTCGCCTGGTCTTGTCGTCATCTCAACACAGTCTGTCACCAAATAATCACCTAATAATGTCATATGTATTTTCTATTTAAGTTTGGTCATGACCTGTGTGTGTATATCCGATGAGACATTTTTTGTTAAAATTGTCTCGCTTACCATCGGTCCCCTACTGCTTTGCAGTTTGCAGAACACTAAAAAGGAACATTTGAGATTGAAAGCTGATCAGAATAAAGTTCTCTCATTCACCTAAAGCGTCGTATGGTGTCGTAAGGAGAGCTGCAATTGGTCACTGAGGAGGTCCACCTCTACCATTTCACAAATACAATAAATTAGTTATTTCAAGACAGGCAGCCCCGGGTGCCAGGATACTCAAACGTCAAATGTATTTTTCCAAAGCAATTCTTTCCCTGTGAATTTGTTCGCGTGGCGCAACCCGTACATACATTATTCATGAAGTCTTCATTAAAAACACCTCTATTTGCATAGCGCGCAGAGCTGTATGGGATGAATTAGGCCTTTTGATCCTGCTGTACATGTCAAATTCTTTAACACAGAGCTTCGCTGCCTAACAGGCACAGACAACTGTGAATGGCCTCAAAATAAACTGATAATAAACAAAATGCAGATATTAAAGTGGGCCAGCGTGGAACTCTGTGGTGAAAAAAGCCGCTTGAAAGGGAGAAAAAGAGGAAGATAAATGTGTTTTTAGGGATTGTAAATCGTGACTTCAATGTCTTCTTGGCCAAGGCGGTTTGTTAATGGAAGCTAGAAGCCAAATATGTCAGCAGCACCCACTGTGACTACATATTGGCACAGACAGCATGTTATAACGACAGCTCACATTTTGAGGATCCAGAGATACAGCGACAGCAATATCACGCATGTACAATGCACTTCACACAGTTTCAATATTGCTAAATGGTTTGTTGGAACCGAATCAAACCGGTTGGATAAATACACCTTGTAAGTTTACCCACGAACGCTTGCAGTCATTTCAGAGTCTAGGGCGAAGAGCGACTGTAAGCTGCTCTAGTTATGCACTGTAATACGTGTACAGTATGTCTTTGATGTTTCTGGGTAAGCAGAGACGTGCAGTGAATCTATCTGAAATGCACCACACCAATGGCAACACATTTCCATGGCTCAGTGTTGGCACAGTGTTGTGTGGTGCGGTCTGCACCACTTTGTTTGTGTTCCCATTTACAGAGCTACGGTATTAGCTTACAGTTGCTGACTCCATCGTTTTAAGATAAAAATAAACAACAAACAGTTCACGTAAAATTGTTGTTATGATTCACTATTAGTTAACTGCACACACTTAGCATCTTTGTTGGCTTTTTCAACAGAATCTTTCTTGTCAGAAAATGTCCAGTGGACTTCTGCAAGACCATAGGGTTTTTTTTCTTGCCCATTTTGTTGTCACTTCTATGCTCCCATTTTACAGTAATTGGTGTGGAAATTCGAGGGCCTGTAATAGATGAAAATAGCTGGTACAACTGGAGCAAAATGTATCATTTAGCAATAGATAATTCCCCTCCAATCACACAATCAAGCCAAAATAAATGCTGGTGAAAGTAGACACTAATTTTATATTTTCAGCACAGATTGATTCACGTAATCGTTTTTTTCCTGTGTGACAACATAACCACCTTTTGCAACCTCTAAAGCCATGTTAGTTTGTTACACACTTGTGCTTTGAAACTAACCTGGTTAGGGGCAGGCTAATTGTCAGGCTAAGGCAATGTTGTTGCTTAAACAGAGTTCCTATAACACTTAACATAAGGGAAAGTAATACTTTTATCACTGAATTCTAGCATGCTGCCATCTTTTACTTTATTGACCAACAACCAACCCCCATACTAGTGTGACAACCAGCCCCATCTGAACTCTTGAGATAAATGTTTAGCTAACAACAACATGATTTGACCTAGCATCTGAAAAATATACAGAAACTATAGCTATTGGGCCGGAGCCAGCCGAAGCCGGGCTCCGGTACATGGAGCTGAGCTCCAACACTTTCAGTGGACTAACCGTTAAAAACTATGAATTGACAGTTATTAGGCTATATAATTGAACTTTATTTCCTCAGACGTATCGTTATTATAAATGTATTTCGGACGAGTAGGCCTACGTCTAAAATCTCTGGATACAGACAGTTCAGTTTTTGCCTTGCCGTGGTTGAATTATTAAGTGCACTTGCGGTGTGAGGCGATTAGGCTGCGTTCAAGTCGGTGTAATGTTTATGTTGTTCGAACATAGGCCTTGGCAGTTGTGGACTGAATGCCAGGCTTCAAAACATGTACAAAACAGGGAAGAGAGTTGAAGACTTAGACTAAATCTGCATTATACGTTTTAGTTTTAAAACTGTGGTTAAAAATACAACATCCATCTAACTTCCGGGAACTATTTTGAGGCTTCGTTGCTGTGAAAAAACGGTCCATTGGAGTGAACGGAGGTGACGCAACTCTCTCTTTACATGGCTCTGATCAAAACACAGTCCTGGCTCTGGGAACACAAACAATGTGGTGCAGACCGCACCACTCAACAATATACTGTGATATAACGATATAATGTGCTTTCCCCAGAATGACTCACTCTACCTTTTTAATCAAATTTCTGCCGGAATCTGTCTCTTCCTGCGTTGTTGTTTTTATTAACATCTTCCCAATTTTGATATCTATTCCAGAATGATCTCCTTTGTGTCCTTGTGTGTGTGTGTGTGTGTGTGTGTGGGTGTGTGTGTGTGTGGGGGGGGGGGGGGGGGGGGGTCTCTGTCTCCTGAAGTGTGACTGTCTCTGCAGCCATCTTTAAGACACATCAAAAGTGCAAAATAACTGAGCCAGCTTAAAGTATGTGTTTACTTATTAAGATGTGACATTGCCACC
>JAOEGT010062637.1:0-17372 GCA_025447795.1 Speoplatyrhinus poulsoni
ATTCATTAGAATCAGGTGTGTTGGAGCAGGGAGACATCTAAAACATGCAGGGCAGTAGCTCTCCAGGACCAGGATTGAGCACCCCTGGTCTAAAGGAACGAAGTTTGCCCACACACACTTCGTTCTTTGCCATTCGCCGTGCGCCCGTGCGTAAAAGAGCTGAGTTTGAGTTTTAGTTCAATAATAGTTGTGGAAATAGAAAAACAATGGTGAAACAGACAGGAAAAGAAAATATACACTACAAGAGGCAGTGAAAGTGTGTGTAAGACGCGAAAGCGACAAGTCGGGACGAATCTGATCCCGTATCAGACGAAGACAGCGAAATGTATTCAGATCATAACTCTGAGGCAGAGGCTATGTTTATGGAGGGAGGAGACATTACTCTTGACAAGTACGTATTTTATTATATTAACCTGTATATTAGGGAGGCGTTTGTGAAGATTTACTAAACTTTTGTTTCACTCCAGGGGTCGAGGTGTACGCTTCAGGGGGAGGGGGGTGTCTCTTCGAGTGATGCTATTGAACTGTGGGGGAGGGGGGGTGTTTGTGAATTGTGCCGTGAGGCAGTGAGCTGTAAAAACGTACAATACAGAAAATATAGAGGTTTGGTCTAATGATTGTTAGATGTAAATGACTTATTTCTTTATTTTCACACGGTAGGCAATCGTCTGACAAGGATTGGGAACCAGAAACGTATTGCCCAGTCAGCAAGCGTCCGCACACAGTGGAACAGCAGGACAGTAACTCCTCAGATGAGGCCCATCCCCCTACTCATCAGAGAGGCTCTGCCAGCAGGAGCCCAAGAGGGAGAGGACGTGGGAGGGGCAGGGGGAGAGGTAGAGGTAGAGGTAGACCAGCTGGGGCATCAACCAGCGCTGAAGACAAGTGGAATGATGTAGATGAGCCAGACATAACGTCAGACCCACCAACACACCAGGACCCAGACTCGCGTGCACAGCTACATGCACAGCCCTGCAGCTTTTCCAACTTTTTATTCATAATTCTGTTTTACAAACCATAATTCAAAACACCAATGAGTTTGGGTCAACTCACCACTCGACCACCCTCAAACCTGTGGATCGTTTGCAGGACATTTCCCTAGTAATTTACATGGGTGCAGTAAAGTGCTGTGAATTTACTGATTACTGGGGGGGAAGCTGTACAGCTTCCCATTCCCAAAACAGATAATTACTGGCAGGAAGGTCCTCAGGATCTGCCATGCAAAGACACCGGTGAAGTGCTCCTCCTGTGATGTGCTTTGTCGTGACTGCTACAATGCCTGGCATGTTGCTAATCATTTATAAGACATTGGAGGTCGGACAGGACGAGATCAACATCAATATACCATACACACACACACACTTGTAACAATTGTAAATGTAAATAGTTTGCTGTGTTTTGTGTTAGTTGCTGTGTTACACTCTTCTTTATATAAATAGATATATAACAAAAGCAATTGTTTTGAATCTTATATTCACAAAGTTTAGTATCATAAGGGAAAATCACTATGGGATAGGATCGGAATCTGGCTATGGGATAGGATAGGATACCTCCATATACCTATTTTGCATTAAAGATTTCAAGTTGCATTTTATATTCTAGGTATGTGACTATGTTTACCATGTGTCCATTTGGAGTCTCCAAATGGCCTTTTTTGGAGAAACAAATGTTTTTAGAAAAACGTGTATAATATGAGTTTTCAATAGTATTGTCATCCACTTCAACGTTTGACTAGGTAAGGTTTTAGGCTGTGGTCCATTTGTATTTCCCAGCTAATAAATCCAGGTTGTAGTAATCTATATTATATATAGATATACTGTATATATAATATATTTCAGATTGTTACCTTTCAGAGAAGACCAAAACCATGTATTTACTCAAACTGGTTCAAACACAGCTTTTAAATTACTTTGGGTATGACTTTGATAGGTGTTTCAGGCTAATTTTGCCTATGTGGCAAGAGGTTTTAATTAAGGAATAGTAACAATCTCCACAGCATTTGTACTATTTTGTGTAAGCCATCACTGTGTAGAATGAATGTGCTTGTATTTAGTCCTGGGAAATGACACGCCATGCACACAAGATCTGTGTTGGCCAGAAAACAGTATTCGGTAACGCTGTTTTATTGCTACGTGCTATGGTGTGCATGTTCAGAAGCTGAGCTGGAATCTTCCAGCAGTGAATCAAAATACTGAAGACAGTTAGATCTGTGGTGACAGGAGGAGGTTTATAGTCTTATTTTACCTTGTGAATCCACGATTTAATGAGCGTGTGTTGAGATATTTTTCCAAATGGTGCACTGGTGTAAACAGTTTGAAATGAGACGGTGACATTGGTATGCTGTGCAGTATGTTTTCCATGTGGTTGTTTTGTAGGTTTGTGATGATAACAGACACCAAATACCTGAATATCATTAGTTATTAGTCTTCATCGGTCTAGAAGCTGTTAACGTACATTACCACAGGCTAACAAGCTTCACCAACTAGCTTAAAGCGAGGTCATTTAGGTTGGCCACATCACTAAGAGAATCAATAGCAAAGGCAAATGTGCTCGGACACAATCGCTGTTCTTTCCAAACCGTTTTGTCTCCATGACAAGGATATGTCCCTTCAGCAGTTATGGAATAAAATATTGAAAGGGTTCTTTCAGCTGCTTATTGATATGGCCCAAGGACACAGAGCAACGAACACACACACACACACACACACACACGCACACACACACACACACACACACACACAGAGACACACAGAGAGAACCAATATTTAAGTTCTTTAGAAATATTCATATGATGTCTTTTAGATAAATATAGTTTATTCTACTATGATTGAGAGAGAGAGAGAGAGAGAGAGAGAGAGAGAGAGAGAGAGAGAGAGAGAGAGAGAGTGTGTGTGTGTGTGAAAGATGTTTTAATGATGTGTGTCATGAGATGTTTTAAAACGGAAAAAGTGAAAGGCAAAGTCTCCCTTGTTCTCATTTCTCTGTCATCCATCTCCCTGCCCATCTTTCAGCTCCCACCTCCTCTTGTTTCTCTCTCTGTCTCACACGCACACACACACACACACGGACACACGGGGAGGACAGCCCGTTGACACTTAAACTAAGTGCACTCACACACGCCCTACTGATACTACCACCCACGAAGACACACACACACACACACACACGCGCACACACACACACAAACAGTAGTTTCCCACCCACACACAGTAGTTTCAGCGCTTTTCTCTTTAACACACTCAGCAAGATCAGATGTCAGCTAAACTGACACACACACGCACGTGGGCACACACACACACACACACAGAGGCTGTATTTTGTTTTTTCCATGCTCTGTTTACTCCGACTCTTATAGAATATATTCATTTTTAAAACCCTCTCTCTCTCACTCACACACACACACACACACGCACACACACACACACACAGAGCTAGAAATGCAACATGGTATAACCTCTGAGCAAAGGGGCTGCACAGGGGACACACTGCTTTAGAGAAAGGAGATAAATAAACGAGCAGAGAAGCGATAAGCAGAAATGAGAGAGAGAGAGAGAGAGAGAGAGAGAGAGAGAGAGAGAGAGCATTATCAACAGGAGCGCAGGCTAACCCTGCCCTTAGTGAAACATGCACGCAGCAGCCGAGAACAAGAAAAAACTTTCCCAATGCAAAACACTCTTCCGCATGCAGGCAACACACACACACACACACACATGGAAACGAAGGGGCAGAGAGTCCAATACGGCTCTCATTCCGTATTTCCCTCCTTCTGTCTCTCTTTCCATTCTGCTCTTCATCATCCTTTTATTGTAAAGTCATAGATTAATAGAAGTAGTCTACATATTGATTCTGAAAATAATTATAATATCTTTGTTTGCACATTTCTTTTCATTTTAAAGAAATGTAAGCAATGAACATGGAAATGGGACATTTACAGGGATTTCCTTAGTTTTGAACAGATGTTGGTAGTGGACCCCATGTAGACAATGCATGTATTCAAATGTAGAGCAGGATTATGTGTATTATATTGTCTATTAATATCTTACAACCACACACATTTACATACATGCAACGGTTCCCAAACACATCCACGTCAACAGACCACAGTACATGAAACCAATAAGTATTCCACTTATATATGACTTATCTGTTGACCATTGACCAACATGTCTGCTGAGGCAAGGTTAAGCGCACTGCTCAGGGGCACTATGGCAGTGCTCGACCAGGGAGTGCAATGTCCGTACGCACCTCTCACAAGCAGCGTTTCTTTCACCTCTAGGCAGCTACAGTCCCTTGGATACATTAGCACAGAGGCAGCATTCAGGCAAATGTTCTCGCTTGCACGCCACACACACACACGCACACACACACACACACACGCACACCCACACACACACACACACACACACAACCCCCTCTGCAAGGCAGCACAGCCACATGCAGAGTGTGTGAGCCACTTTTGGCAAAGTCCTTCTGTCCGACATACGGTTGATTCCCCCCGACTGTGCACGCCCGGCAGGCCAAACACACTGCACTCTGTGTGTGTGTGTGTGTGGGGGGGGGGGGGGCATTATTACAGATACATGCATATTTTCATATTGACATACTTCAGAGCCCTTGCAAACTGCTTTTTCCCAAAGTGATGATGTCACCATGTTCAGTGATCACATATTTCTGTAAGTCACTTACCAACAAGACTGTGTTTGGTCACAATAACGTTTTGAAATGCCATCAGAACAGCAATGGAAAGGGCCATTTTATGTCTAATGTTAACAATGGGTTATTGCCGACTTGGTGACATAGTTTAAAGTTACAATCCATTCACAAACATAAAGAAAATTCATTATTTTATATGTGGTACTTCCAGAGAGTGAGATATGTCTTGTGTAAGTAACAGTGGTAGCATTATCCTATACCCAGTCCATCCTTGGTTTGCACACTCCTCTAAGATTTACATCACTTTGCATACGGTATTAGAATGGGAAGTCTCCATTTTTAACAGTTTCTTCGCCGGTTACAGAATCACCGTCCAATCAGTGTGCAGGTGTGAAGTTCAGTTGGAGCTGAATTACCTGTGTTTGAATGATCATTCCCACGGGGATGTTGTCCTATTGGTTGAATGTGATCCAATCAATAGCAGCTGTGTTGGTTGCTCTTATTAATTTTCAGGTGGCCGTGCTAATGATTTGATTGACACTTGGCAACACCTCTATGTCAAATGATGAAGTGACGTGGAGCTGGAAAAATCTGGATCCTCTAAAATTAATAGTTATTTGTACAATATGTTGGCATACATGCAATACCATACCATAAACATGTTTATGGTATGGTTTATGTTTAAACATGTTTATGGTATGGTATGATGAGATTGCAACTGTAATAATGAAGATATATCTGTGGCTCTCTGGATAGAATAGCACAGAACAGAACATAATAGAATAACACTAAAGGTGGAGTCAGCAATTTAAGCAAAGACACATTTGTCAAATTCAGGCAATATCTGCTCGCAGTATGCTAGCGACATGTTTTATGTGCACGCTGAAAGCTTTGGCTTTTTTACACAGCCCTGGCTCTGTAAATGGGACTACAAACAGTGGTGCAGACCACACCACACAACAACATACTTGCGCTGGCAAGGTATTTCCAGTGTGTGGGGCAGCACTTCTACAGGGAGCACACTATGGCATTGAAGGAAGAGGTGTTTTCGTTTTGATCGAGTTTCAATATCAACAACCTTTCTCCAGAATTACTGACTCTACCTTTAATCCCTGACGGAAAATATAGGTGACAGCAGCCAGGTGATGTAGAAGGCAACAAAAAACAAATGAAATAGGAAGGGATGAGCAGTCTGTATGTGGGGTTCTGGGGTTACGACAGCATGAATAAGGTAGAAGACAGAATGTAATAACGTATAAGGGAAGAGGTAGCTGTTTCTCTCACAACAAACTGCGATACATCGTGCATATGTATCGGAGTTAACTGCTTTTTATTTATTTTCTTTTCTTTTATTGTCATGTGCTAACACAGAAATCTGTGAGGATATGAGGCTGTTGCCACGGCGACACGTCAACGCGGCGAGACAGGTTGAGTCAGGCGGGCGCAGGGTGTAACCGAGATGGGGCGATAACGCTGGGCGGATAAAGGGAGAGACGGACAGCCGAGGAGTGAGCGAGAGACCACGGCAGCTTGTGAGCCTGCATCGGTCAGATTTCACTGCTGTGTGTGTGTGTGTGTGCGCATGCGCGTGCGTGTGCGTGTGTGTCTGTGTGTGTGAAACAGAGAGAGGGGGGAGTGTTTTGACAGCTTGGAGACATCACAGCAGCAGAAAGGAGGCTTTGTGCACGTCTGTGTGTGCTCATTCTCAGTGTGT
Source organism: Speoplatyrhinus poulsoni (assembly GCA_025447795.1). Taxonomy (NCBI): domain Eukaryota; kingdom Metazoa; phylum Chordata; class Actinopteri; order Percopsiformes; family Amblyopsidae; genus Speoplatyrhinus; species Speoplatyrhinus poulsoni. The sequence goes on from JAOEGT010062637.1 coordinate 6,368, forward strand.
GTGTGTGTGTGTGTGTGTGTGTGCGTGTGTGTGCACGTGCAAATAAAAACAAAAGATGTGAAACGCTGTAAAAGATTATAACATCACAAAAATATATGAAGTGGCAAGAACAAAGTTCTAAAAGGACACAAGCAAGCCAAGGAGAGGATTAAAGGTGTAGACCTTGATGGTGTTCCGTGTGTTCTCCCGATAACACTGTGGCTGTATGGGGAGGGGTAGAGGGCGGTGTGAGCCCTCTCAGCTGGGGGCTGAGAGGAGTGCACCCTCTGTTTCAAGCCAAAACAACAACAATAGCTTCCACCAAAAATAGTATTTCCAGATACGAGTGTCCCTTTGAAAGGGAGGAACCACACAAAATGGTGATTTGGCAATAAACAATTGTGTAACAGCACTATTCGTCAAAACCAGAACAGCATATTTTTGGACATGTAGGGTTTCCTCATGACTGTGTTCCCATAGTGTATTAGTAGTTGTCTAGACAACAGGCAAAGCGAGAACTGGTTTATTCTGCTAACTATATTCTACTATGATAGTGTGTGTGTGTGTGTGTGTGTGTGTGTGCGTGTGTGTGTGTGTGTGTGTGAGATGTGTGTGCATACGTTTGCGTTTGTGCACGAGCATCATTGTATGTCCTCATGTGTCAAAGCCAAGTTGAATCAAGTGAACCGTGCTCTGTGTGTGTGTCTGTGTGTGTGCGTGTGTGTGCATGTGCGTGTGTATGTGTGTGTGTGAGATGTAGAAAGAGAGCCAAGGCAGATCAATATTACCTAATCAATAGGAGAAGACAGCTGGAAGGACCTTGGGGACGGTGGATATACACCTGGCACACACACACACACACACACACGCACACGCACACACACATACAGGCTCTTTCTACCGACCCTTCTTTGTATTCACACTCAGTCTCTCTCTCTCTCTCTCTCTCTCTCTCTCTCTCTCTCTCTCTCTCTCTATATATATATATATATATACGTTTCTTTTTCAAACTCTGCCTCTCCTAGTGGATTTATATGCATTTGTTTTATAATCCCCCCTCCCCAACCCGCTGTCTCTTTCTCCTCCGTGCTTGTCCCTCTGTCTGTCCACATGATTGATAACAAAACGATAAGCTCTTTAGAATAAGGAAATATGACTTTTAGAGTGCTGTGCTTAATTTATACTTCAGTGTGAGAATGGTAGAGGGCACCTTGGAAATGCTTGCTGACCGCCACTAACGTATAGGATTTATAGTCCCTTTTTCAGAAGCGTAGTGTGTTTAAAATCAAGTCACATAGTACAGTGTTATTATGTAGCTTCCCTTGTGTACTCAAGATGGGCACAAACATAAAATCCTAATTCAGAGGTTAACAGAATTATTATAAAAGAACTGCATTGGCTGTGTGATGCATGTGTTTGTTTTTTAAAGGTACAGCCATCAACGCTTTTCAAGTTCGGATTCGACAGGCCCTAACAGAGTCTGAGATAATATCAGTTTAATGCAAACTCCCAGGAAATAAATGACCTGTTTCAATTCATGAGCTAAATTTGACTAAGCAGTGCTAATATGATTGAGCCCAAGTTCTCTTTTATAGTTGTTACTAAAACTCAGGATTATGTTGGCTAACATGTTTGCTCTCAGCGGACTCTTTTGTGTGTGTATAGCCTATGGCCAAAGCTGAGCCCATTAAGGCACTACAGAACTGTGTAATGCAGAGTGAATCTCAACATTTGCTGGAACAGAGCACAACACCGTGTCATTTAATGTCTTTATGAATTGTACTGTGTATTTAAAGTTATCTCATGATTGTTTGACGTTAAGTCAAGCCTATATATGGGCTTGGATCACTTTCAATGTTGCAAACATCACACACATCACAGAAGTAAAATAATCTACACCGTAAAGTCTCAAAGGGGGAGTCAGCGATTGTAAGATAACACACGTTTCGTCAAATTGACCGAATGTCTCCTCAATGTCCGCTAGCTGTCCTTTGCCTGTGTGTAAAAATAATCTGGGGTTTGTACACAGCCCTGGCTCCGTAAATAGGAGCGCAAACAAAGTTGTGCAGTCAGCCCAACGCTGGCCCAGTCAGTCTTGGCAATGAGTGTCTAATATGGGGGGTGGGGCTTATGAGGTGGCACCATATGGCATAGAAGGGAGAGGTGTTTTTGTACAACAATCTTTCTCAATAGATGCTAACCTACCTTTAAGGAACACACATACTGCTGTCATGCAGCCAAGCACCTAGTGGTGAGATGTGGAACTACTGCATGTTAAGCACTTTCATGCTCACTTGTGATTTAACAAAAGCAAATATGCCAATCTATAATCTCTCTGACCCCAGAAAGGTTATAGATATATAACAGATATATTTGGCTATTTTGTTATTATGAGGAATATTGTGCGCGTTTTCTCACTCTCACGTGTGTTTTGTAACAAAAACTGAAATGTAACAAGACAGTGCCTGACAGATCATATCTGTGTCAAAAGAGTGAAGTCCTTTTTTCCCCAAATTCACTGGCATTCCTGTGAAACATGCAGTCACATTCCATCTGTGCAGTATCTGGCATTGCCTTTCTGTCTGTCTCTCGTGTTTGAAAAATAATTTGAAAAATCATAAAAGAAATGCAAGAATTTCTCGTCAACTGACACGTGAATGCCAAGATGATATGACAGGAAAGCAAAGGAAGTAGGCGGAGCCTCGCTTTCTCATAGCAGACACATACACAGACACCAATGCTAGGCACTTGTATACAGAGAGCTATACTGTATGCTTGTATGACAAAGACATTGAAACAAATATATTGTATATTGTCTTTTAAATTGTATAGATATTTTTGAAGTCTATAGAAGCAGGAATAGGGAGCAACCAGAAGTTGATTTGACTTTTCTGTCTTGGCTGAAGCCTTTTCAGCAGTTTCCAAAACTAAGCATTTATGTTTTGCTGAATAGGAGCTGTGTGATTTTTGGAATTCACGCAATAAATTAGTGTAAGATTGCATTTTATAGAGAGCAGCAATGCTAATATGTCACGTATCATCCATGGGGATCTGCACAAATATGGCTAATGCTAATTTAACAAATGTAATGTCTGTGGGGATTAGCACTAAATTGGCTGATGCTAATATAGCAGATGTGGTGAGCCAGCATTGTAGGCTATTGTAATCATACTGTATATGGGTATGCACTCATTTATTTGTCAAAACAACTGGAACACCTTTGTGCTCTAAAGCCCATTCATTTTATATGTAAAAAGGTAGGCCTGCAGTCACAATATGTTTCCAGCATTAAATAGATACTTGAGTATGCTGCTAGAGATACTGTATAGAGATACACTCAACATCAGTAGGTTAGTGTTTTGTCATGTCATGTTTTGTCATGTCCCATTTGTCATGTGATGACGATGGCTCATGTCCAATGACGTTTAAGAGATGTGGGAAATGTGGGAAAATGTTGTTTTTGTTTTGTTAAACTAGTAATGACTGTCTATACAAAAGGAATGAACTGCCATGACATGATGTTGCCTATGGCTATGTTTCTGTGCTATATTTTTGGAGGGTTTGTTAGCTATGATAAACTTTGAACGTCGCTTTCTTTAGCCGCAGTCACAGAACAGAATGTGTGAAAAGAAGATTCTCAAAAGAACATACGAAAAATGATATACAATAGTATTTTAATAGTACATTTATCATGAATTAAAAATATATATATGTTCATATGGTGCATAACAGCAGAGTTTCTCTTCTGCAATTATAGATTTTTTTAATGTAATACAGTAATCAACTCTGCAGCAAGCCCACATTAATTGTGCTGATGATAATTCCTTAATTATCATGTTTATAAAATGTGGATAATTAAAATGCAATGGCTCCAATTAATCCTGACAATCATACAATCTTATATTTGTTGGGTAGAAGCTCTCTGCTAGAGGAATGTGTGTGAGTCGGTGTGTGTGTGTGTGTGTGTGTGTATTCTCGAACATGGAAATAATTAGTTAGTAGCTACAGTATGTGGCTATAAAGTGCAAAGTGGAAGACATTTTGCAGACAGTTCAGTGTGTGTGTGTTTGTGTGTGTGTGTGTGTGTGTGTGCGTGTGTATGTGTGTACGCTGTGCAAACCACTGTCCACTCCTACATTATGTCTGGATGTTAGTACATTTGGCTGTGTCCACGTGCATGCGTGTGTGGGTGCGTGGGTGCGTGCGTGCCCAGACAGTATTTTAACACGGCTAGCTGATTTCTAGCAGCCCACAGTTAAACAGTGACTCACAGATTCCTCCCTCTCTCTCTCTCTCTCTCTCTCTCTCTCTCTCGTACCTCCACCTTACCATCCGTTATCTGACCCACCTCCCTGTACAGGCCAGGCTTTGACTCTTAAGACGTGCTTTCTGCTGCGCTCCTTTTCGTCTCAGATGCCTTAGACAACAGCAGCCCAATGCCCTGTACATTAGATAACAGGGCATCCAAAGGTTTGGTTAGATCCAATAGATATCTGATGCCTTCCAAGGACATGGGGCATGTGCAGAAACAGAAAACGCTGTACAGTTGGGAGTTAGTTGTCTTGCAGAGCCCGACTTAATAAAACATCTGGGTGATTTCTATGAGATCATTTGTCTTTAAGTGGTAAACACAGTCTGAAACGTCTAAACCAACCCAACACCTTGTGACGGCGGAATTAGAAATAGTCGAGTGGAATCCTCAGCAAGAGACTGCATGAGTAGCCCCTGCAATCCTCCACCTTGGAGGAATACGTGTCACTGGTCAAAGGGCCCGAAAGGCCCAGATGAAACACCTGGAGTTGTGTACTGTATGTTTCTCTTGTATTTTTCTTTCTGTTTGCACTGGTGATGTGTGTGGTGTAGTTTTCTCTATTTGCACTTGTGCCCTTATGTTTGCACTGCTGTTGCATGCGGTGTATTCTCACAGCCATTCCATCTGTACTGAGTATCCTTCCACCAGCCTAGACGTGTGGTAATAAACACAATGTGAGTAATGATGAAGATGCAGTGCTCATGTCAACACAGTCTCACCAGCAACTATGACTGAAGCTAGCCTTGTAGCAGAGACACGGTCGGGGGTTACATTGAATCATGTTGTGCATCAAACACACTTCACAAAGAAGAGAATAACACATAGTATACATTACACGTTACATTATTATTCCCTCGTAAAGCATTTACTTGCATGTGGTTGCAATGGTTTTGTGTTCCACCCTCAGATGTTTAACGTGTACAGACAGGAGGATGTTGACAGAGGGGTTGAGAACCACTAAGGGAGAGGCAGTGAAACCAACCAATCAATAACCTCAAATCTTATATAATTTGCTATGTATTTTAGATTTGACTTACATTATGTTAGAAATATATGCAACCCATTGACATTTAGGTTTAGGTAACCTGTCATGGCCTTTCACTATTTTTCTAAAATGACTATCGATATACAGTTTAGATATTTGGTTCATTTGTGTAATCAGTTTGTCACTCAAAAGACTGCTAGAATGCTTAAGCTAGTATAGGAGTCTATGAGGTTGAAAACATTTCCTCTCCGCCCTGTTTTGTAATGGAACAGCAAGGGTTGTCTGTGAGGTGTGTGGATTTCCCTTTGGATGGAAACTAGATCATAGTTCATTGGCTAACACAATCTAGTTTCTCCTCTCATGCTGATTATTCTGCACTGTTTATATATAAAATATTATATTGTATATACAGTATACTGTATATCTGTATACATCCATACAAATATGAAATGTATTATTGCTGTGTTTAAAATAGAAAGTAGCTACACACAGTCAAACAGGGCAGGTCACTGGCAAATCAGTAATGCAGAAATCTAAAATGACGACAAATGTTCTTGACTGGTCTGCTAAAAAAATGTTTTCCTGACAACCACTCAACACACGCACACACACACGCACACGCACACACACACACACACACACACACACACACACACACACACACACTGAGGGCCCCTGGGACTTCAAAGAGACGTCTACTGTACCCTGGCAACACCTCGACACCAGGTGCCACGAAGTGGGGGAGGGGGGTTAAACAAGAGGAGGAGACAGTTGGGCGAGAGAGAGAGAGAGAGAGAGAGAGAGAGAGAGGGATAAAGGGACAGATGATACAGGCATCGGCCCAGAGACAGCAAGACAAAGAGCTGTGGGGGTGTGTATAGGTGCAGGTCATTAGCACATTGTTGTCTAATACCCCTCATGCTTTGTTGGTGAAGAGTCCCAGTTCCCCTTTTACTGGTGAAGTTCCTTCTAATTGTAGCAGTAAAACTCCACGCACACACGTGCATGCACACACACACGCATGCATGCACGCGCACACACACACACGCACACATATACGCACACACAGTGCTACGAGGAAATGCATCAGAAGCGAGATCATTTTGACAAGTCACATAGTTCGACTAACACACAGACGCACACCGGCACAAAGGGATTTGTCAGCGACCTATATGGAGCAGTTTTCTAAAGGAGTTGTGAAGCCCGTTAGCCTGATTTCTGCGGAACACATATGTGCCTTTGTCAAATTTGGGTGCCAGCGAGCTTTAGATTGGTTTGATCGGTAGCACGACTGTCAATCACACCAGATCTGATGGTTTAGAGTGAAACTCGTAAGAGTTGTATGTTCCCACAACAATAATGCTGTGATCCAGAGTTCTTGAATTTTATAATAACTTAATGTTTTCCGATTGGGTAAGGGTTAGGGTTAAGGTTAGTTACTTATAGGATAGTCTGCCTATAAGTTAGAGAACGTAACCCTTAATGCTGGGTTGTTGGAGCACATTCCTACAGCCAATACTTTCTCACATTAATTCCTCTGTTGGTGAACCAAGCCACAGTCACAAATGTGTATTGCTTGAGCAGTACAAGCACAGAGCAAAATGGCTCAATGAGCCTATAGGTTCAAATTATTTGAACTGAAAACAACTTTGACTTAAAGTAACACCTTTATGAAATATACCTGAATATTTTAACTGAAAACAACTGAAAACAACTTTTACTTAAAGTAACACCTTTATAAAATATACCTGGGGCGCAGATGGTGGTGGGGGGGGGTCTAAATCGCCTAGTCGGGACTCCGGAGATACCACCTGACCGCCTGATAATCCTCCTAGGTCAGTGTTGTATATTGTATAGAGACTGTAATTACAGTAATTAGAGTACTATTATTATTAAGGAAGTCGGAAGAGGGTTAGTTCGTATGTACATTGGTATTGACTGTTTACCTCTGAGATGTTTTTCATTGTCACAAGTTAATAAAGAAGTGAAAGGCATATCACAAAATCTTGTGTGGCGCTGTCGCAGACATAACAGTTAGGGACATCGAGATCCTGGCGGAACTCTGGGCGGTATGAACGTAGGTGTGAATGTCATTTTGTCATCGCTGTTTTGCATTAAAGCAAAAGTCACTTAAAAGTTAAAATGTTATTATGAAAGGGCCTTATATATGGATACTTTACTTTGCGTCGGGTGTAAGTTATGGCCCATTTTTTTATTTTAAGATAATGTTTAGTTATGACTTCCGATTACTTTAATTATCTAGGCTATGTTTTAGCCATTTAAAGCACGCCAGGATTTCTCTCACATCGCGTTCCCCGCGCATAACATAGGATTGGACATACCGCTCTAAGAATGGGCATATTTCAGATAGAGAAGCTTACAGCTTTTTATGGGGAGAGAATATCTATTGGCGTGTGTTGTTGACCGGTGATTATGTTGACCAGTGTTGTTTCTTGCTAGTCCATGGCTTCATAAACATTGCAGTAGGCTTATCCCATCATCACGTTTTTAGTGTTACAGCATTGGCTTAAAAGTTGCGACCTTTTGCTCACATTTTGGTCTCCCCACCTAAGAAATCTCTCCTGCGCCAAAGATATACAGTATCACAGTCTTGTCTTTAACGTGTTCATAAAATATAATGCTAGAGCTATACATGGGACATACGTTAAGGTAAACTAGACTTTCATTTGAATACGCCTAGATCATCCAACTCTTCGTGCAAACTTCACCAAGCTACACTGTAAATGTAATGGTCATGCATAGTGTCCATCCCTGGCTTTCCATCTCAACTGTCTAAAGACTGAGAGAGGCAACAGTAATCTTTTCTATACCAGTTGGCTATTGTCTGTGCAGGCTGTTAGCGTATTAGATATGGTTTTGATTGAGAGCTACCATCTCAAAGTCTGTCTATATTGGAGTGTATCTGTGTTCAAATCTACATAATGTAATTTTATAGAATGCACCGACATTCTGGCTCACTGGTCACTTGAAGACCAAAGTTTCACTCAGAAACCATTCATGTTTTCTGTGGAATGGTTCAATTTGAACATGCATATATAACAACCACAGTTAAAGGTATAGTCAGCCATTGTGAGCTAATACACTTTTTGTAAAAATCAGCAAATATTTATTCACGGTCCGCTATAGCTACCCGTTCTGTGCGCCTACTGAAAAACAATATGTTGTTTCTTCACAGCCCTGGCTCTGTAAAATAGGAACACAAACAAAGTGGCACAGACCGCACCACACAACAATATGCTAGCCTTCTCAATGTGTTTCTAATGTGTGGGGCAAAGCTTCTGAAGGGAGAGATGTTTTGTCTGTTTTGATCGAGTTAAAATCAACAAGCTTTAGACTGACTGCCTATTACTTTAAGGTTTATAATAGGCAGTGTTGCAAGTCTAATAAAGTTGAATAAAGTCTTATTCCTGCTTTTACAGAGATACAGTACAGTAAAAGAATAATGTTTCTGAGGTCTTCCGATAAGACATTTCATTGTGATATTCTTCAGAGAATGGGAAACATGGTAATAAAGCATTCAGTTCACCTTAATAGGACCAAGTGTGACAGACCCATTATGAAGCCATTTTTGTCTTATGGTGTATGTCATCATGAATAGGCTGAATATTTATCTAATGGCTTAATAGATTATATTTAAAGCTAATGTGCGCCACTCATTTTTATTATATTACAAACTAATAGTATTGTGTAGTTGTGTTGTTAACACCTTGCTCTAAATTTTCCATATGGACTTTATAGTAGGCCTACATCATTATTTAAAAGTAAAGGTATAGATAAAGGTTAAGGCAGTGACGGCTCTGCCCACCACACACTGAAAACACATTGCAAAGGCTAGGATATTGTTGTGTGGTGCGATCTGCACCGCTTTGTTAGTGGTACTGTTTACAGAGACAGGGCTGTATAGGCTACAAACATCAGCTTGTATCCAACACAAAGAACAGGCAGCCAGCAGACCAATGAGATATAGCCTATTAGTGCAATCGCTTACTATAGCTTTAAGTCAGCTAGCTGTCACATTTTCTTGTTTTAGTTTTTCTTGTCACATCACTAGTGCCATACCACTAGCCTACCCTCTAGATGGAAACATATTGGCTAAACAAGCAGAGATGTCTGCTTTACAATTTAATTAATCAAATAAATGTCTTAAATAATGAGGGCTACAAAACACACTTGACATTGATAATGGTCATGTTATTTTAGGTGTATCTTACAGTACAAAACATTGACGTTTGGCTTCTGTTTAGATATTGTTAAAATGGTTATGGAAAAGCACAATTGCATACAAATACAAATACAAATACATACTAAACTATCCTACCAATTCATATTATTATGAATTTTATGATATTCCTTACTTCGCAAGTCACGCAGACAGAATCATTCTAGGTCATGTTGCGTAGACAACGCACGTCACTGACAGATACCTACGAACGTTTTGTATGACGTAAACACGTTAGTGCAAGCACCCCCAGAAGCCATAGAGAATGCATTGCAGAGCCTGCATTTTTGGAAAAAATATGTTAACGTGAATGTCTATGCGAGTGGTCAGGGCGATTTTCAGCCATATTGAAATTGCCCAAAAAGTGGCTGGAGCCTGGCTATACGTACTCCAAGGAACACTGGACGCTGATTGGATTAAGATATTTATAGACAGTCAGCTACCGTAGCGTACACTGGTAAAGTTTGAAATTCCCTCCTCTCTCTTTTTCCCTTTGGCGGTCATCGCCCAATCGTCCTAAGGAACACACCGTCCCTCTGAAGAGAGACGAAGCGAGGACATAAAGATGGAGGAGCAGAGTGAAGAAAAGGGAAAAGAGTCTATGGCGGAAGATGGGGATACTGTACTTTGCTGTTATTGGCAGAATGCACTGTAAAAAAAACTTATACGATTTGCCATTGCCAATTCAAATCTGGCAAACAGGCAGTCCCATACTGTAGCTGTCAATCAAATAATGAGCAGATAAAAAAAAAAACGTTTTGAAGCTCAGATTCTCTCAGACAATCGGACCACCTTCACCCAATCAGAACAAGACCCACATGGGGACAATTGTGAAAACGTTAACATGTGGCACTACTTATCTAATTTAATTGGAGAATTTACAGACTCAGATGCTAAGCGAATCAGGTCTTATGGTGGGGATGCGTATTCAAGATGCTTTATCGGGGTACTAGATTCATCGTGGAGAATATAATAGTTTTGTTACTTCTCATTTTGATTCCACCATTATTTCAGAAGAATGTTACAGCTACAATCTCTGTGAAGGGATTGAATATTTTTGCCTCACATTCCAGCATTAACGATTGGTTCCATTCATTAATGATTGGGTTTATTCAATCATTTAATCATTCACACCAGTTAAAGTACAACAGGGAATGTATAGTATTGGAATGTGAGTGTGCAGACTGGGATTCCACAATACAGTTCAATATTGTGTGTCCCAAAAATCTGATTGGCTTCAGCCTTTTATGTCCAGACGCACAGATCTCAAAATGAAAATAGTGGACAAATGTACAAATAAACCCTTAGGGTCATTGGAACGAGCTCAACCTATGACTGATGAGCATTCAGATCATTACCCATAATTCACAGCATCATTCATCTCTACAGCACTGTAGGGATAAAGTGGGTGAGAGAGAGAGAGAGAGAGAGAGAGAGAGAGAGAGAGAGAGAGAGAGAGGGGGTGGGAGGGGGGGGGGGAGAGAGAGAG
>JAOEGT010062647.1:0-17368 GCA_025447795.1 Speoplatyrhinus poulsoni
CTTGTCACGTTGCTACCTGTGTTGTTTTGTTTGGTTTTTTGTTTAAATTAAAGACGAGCCGAGGGCTCGTGGTTTTTAGGCACCAGATCCGTGGTTTTCTTTTTGTTCGTTTGCACTCGCCTCCACAACCACAGCTTTACACTGGTAACTGGTGGACAATGTAAAGTACGTTTAGTCTCTATAGCATAAGCATAGTTTAGGGGAGGACAAAATTACGTATTCCCGCCGGAGGTTTTAAAGACTATTTTGCTCTGTCCTCTGTGACTTCCCCACCAACACCTGTACCCAGAGGCAAACACAGCCCAAATCACATAGTGTCCTGAAGGTCCTTAAGGTGAGTTGGGTGGAGGTTAAACAAACTGTAATTGTCAGTGGAGTTGTGCATGTACACGGTCACTGACTTCCAGTTGATTCTGGCAAAGGGCTTTGTTATTGTCGCTAGTCGTTGGGGTCTCTATGAGCCAGAAAGCTCCAGAGGGAGGCTGTTGGCATTCTGGCAATTCATCTGTAGAAACTTGAGTGGTGAATGGAGGCGTTGTTCCGTGTAGCTGTGTGATCCACAGCCCCCCCCCCACACACACACACACACACACAATAACACTTTAGCTGTTTGCTGCGAGTGGCATCCTCACTGTACACGGTGTTCCAGTGGTAAATGGAAACATGCAGATTGAAAGTTGAGTCGGCAATGCTGAGTTGGTATTTGGGCGGAGCACAAGAACCCCCTCTCCCGTTGTTCTGTGCCATAGGGTGCTCCTGTTGTCGTCGTGACTACCCCACGGTGGCAGTGGCGCAGTGGGTAGATCCGAGCGGGGCGACCGGAGATGCAAAAGTGGCTGGTTCAAACCCCCCTTACTCAGCAAGACACCCAACCCGAGCTGCTCATGGTGTTTAGTGTTGGCGTATACTACAGGTTCCCAAACGTCTCAGCTTGCGACCCTCAAAGGCAAAGATATGCTATTTCTAGAACTGAACATCCAGACCCCCTCCACTGTGTCTTGCGACCCCCCCCAGGGAGTCCCGACCCCCACTTTGAGAACCACTGGCGTAGACAACCTGCTGCATTTTGAATGTTAACTGTTCACATACTTGCTTACGTATTACTCGTGTAACTGGAGGATTCCACTAGAGGGCGCACAGAACAACTCAGACTGTGTAGAACTTCCATACTGACACTCACATAACCAAAGATACTGGAATAATAACAGAGATTGAGCGTTGTAATGCATTTCAATGGAAGCAAAAAATTTAACGCTTCTGGTCTCACATTTGCTGTTTAGGCTGACGTTAGCAGCGCCCAGACAGCTAAATCAACCATGCATGGCCTGAAACACAGTCCATTCACCCCAAAACAGTGTGCTGCAGAAATGCCGCTGTGGCCTCAGACTGATCGTAGGTACTTGGGAATTAATGTAATATACTAAAAATATCCATTAACGCCCCCAGAGAGAAATAATCTTATTATGGTATTATGGTGAAATAAGTTGGCTTCCCCATTGACTTGCTGGGTCGTTTTGGTCTCCATAAAGGGTGAAAAGTCCCCCCCATTCCAACCCACCCAACCCACACCCCCCCTCCCCTTTCCAGAAATCACATGCTGAAGTGCCGTCTGTGGAATCTTCTCTCTATTCTGACTGTTAATTTTAGATCACAGCAGATACCTTCGTTGGTATATAGTGGTAATATACTGTATGTATACGTGTCACACGTCATAGGCAAAGGTAAAGGTAATTGACCCATCTCAAGCCCTCGCCCCCCATAGTTACTGTAACTAGGTTGGACGGGATAACAGAGGAGTTGGTGTACTGTACAGTTCCTGCCCAGCTGTGATTGGAGGACAGGGTGAATCTAACGATGGCCGGGGCTTGGGATGTGTCCGCTGCTCGCTCACCTCCGTAGCGGCGGCGTCTCCCTTCAGGTCCCGCGACACGAAGAGGTTGACGATGGGCCTGCTGATGCGCTGGGTCGCCAGGATGAGCGCCAGAGGCCACCAGAAGCTCAGCATCTTCCTGATGGTGGCATCGCCCTGGAGATGACACGCACAGTTCAACAGGAGCTTGGACCGGCCAAGCCCTCGCTGTTCGACTTGCCTTAATACATGTCCACGGGCTGGCGCTAATGTAATATCCTGCTTGGTCGCTTGTGCGTTTGCTTGTTCAACAGTTTGTTGTCGGTTTGAACCCAGGTCTCATCGGGTTCCACTGTATCTAATCTCTCATCTACAATGCTGATTGAAGCATGTCGGATGACAAATGTTTGAGCAGCCAGCATATTATACTGTACATAGCATGAAAGATAACAGCAAACAGTATGTTTCTGCGCTAAAATGGAACTCAAGAGACAGTTTGCATATTTCATCCTGAATGTCAACAATATGGACGAGCTAACCTAAGCCTCCAGCCTGTTGATTCTAATGATAATTCAGTGGCACAAAAGCTGAACCAACAGAACAATAAAACGCCGTGTGTAGTTTACCCCAACATCTAGTCCACTGGAATCTGGGATGTTGTCGTGAATGTTACAGTAGTAGCCGAGACCCACAATGGTGAAACGCACCAGGGTGCCCATGTACAGCGAGAGGATGGGAATTAGGAGAGGCTCCACACATTCCAGGTTGCTGTGCAAGAGAATGGCCACGAACACAATCTAGCAAAGAGTGCACAGATAGTATAAACACCAGGGGCCATTAACAAATGTCCACATTTGCATATTGTTTGCCAATGTTTGATAGTCATATCAGTATAATAATAATAATAATAATAATGTGATGTGTGTGCGAGACAATTTAAGATAGGTTTACTTGTGTAGTTTGAAGGGAAGGGCTGTGGATCTCTTTTTAAATTAAACATGCCATTTAGTCCACATTCCTCTCGGGAAGAAGAATTGAGATAGTCAGATAATTTAAACCAATCATCTCTGTCCTTACACTCCTGTTCAGAATAGGAATGTTCGGCTTCAAAAGAGAAGGGAGTCTGTCCAGAATCATAGCTGGGTGCGTAGGCCCAATTAGATTGCTAAGGGGTCTTTACAGTAAACCTGGGAACTTCTCACAGCACCAGTCCTGGCAAAGCACACCTAGTCTAGTGGGCAGCATAGTCATTAAAGGAAGTGCTTTCATCTTCAAATGCTACAGTAATCGCCAATTAAACCTATCTTAATGTAGAAGTGAATCTAATTACCTGGGCCACAACATCAGAGATTGAAGCAGAACCGACTATGACACTGTACTTGTGTTTGAGAAGAATGCCTGCATGAATCCACGCCTTTAAACAGAGCAAAGGCAGACAAATAGACAAAAACCTACGTTAAGAGATAAAGCCTTGTCAGAGGACCACATTGGCCATTTTGTTGACCACACACAGATGACAGGCTTGATAATGGAGGGAGAGTGGTTTTTAAACCACATGCCCTCTTTTGACATCCCCTTAAATTTGAAGAGAGGGTTAAAAACAACAACATTCTTGGATATTCAAAGTATGGATATTCAAAGTGAGCATACTCCCGTAGAGGACTTACCATGGCATCAAGCAACGGGAAGGCAGCTAGATACAGGAACGCTTTCCTCGTCTTGTTCCCGACAGAGTCCTCCACATGGTGCAGCTTATTGATGATGTAATACCCCAAATCGGTGTGCGCTGTGGAGTGGTGGGGGAAAACATGCACGCGTTTACGAATAACATGTCTTCAAATAGCTAAGCTAACCCAAAACGCCAAGTGAGGAGCTTGGTACCTTCCATACACAGAGATTAAAAACACATCGGTCAGACAATGCTAGCTGGTGAAGAAACACAGCGTTTGCGTGAAGTGGTTGAAATGTGAGATGCCATCTTGTGTAGGGGAACAAAGCATAAACGCATACCGATCAAGATGTGAAGGACAAAGGCTATCGCCCCTGCCGTTAGCATGCAGAACACAGCCTTCCTGCGGTCCTGCTTGCTGTTGATGAACACCAAGCCGACATTCTTGAAGTCGCTCATGGGTCCGGTGAAGAACTTCATGAGGGAATAGGCCAGACCATAGCTGGCCAGCATTTCAACCGCGTCCTTTTTGACGGTGGCTATGCCCCGGTTCAGAGCCTGTTCAAGGTAGCAAAGAATAACAGAGTTCAAACTGAACAGAGTTCAAACTGACCATGCGACTTCATATTTATAAGCTCTATAAGCAGCAAGACCTCTTTGCACATAAACTGAACTGACTACTTTTAAGACTTCAACTCCTGTATGTGGTTTATGGCAGTCATGAAATTAGAGTGCCACCATCACCCGTCACCATGACGAGTAGAAGGGAAATATGATACCTTGGTCCTTGAGTGTCAAATCATTAGCTGTACAAATTTTTTTTTTAATATTACAATAACAATAGCAACAGCTGCCTTTTCCCATAGCAGATAATGGGTTCTATACACATACATGCACACACACACACACATTACATAAGCATAATCCTTTCCACTTTTAGCATTTTACTTAAACACTATCTGTCCAACAGGTCCCTGATATTATCAACCATGAAGGAATGAAACCCATATGGAAAGAACATTTCATTATTTTATAAAATATGGCATAGGCTAGATTTTCCCCAACAGGAAAGCTCATATTGTCAATATGACTACTGCAGCCTAAACATTGTTATTCTCATGGGAGTGTCATTGTGTCCTAGAGCCGAGGCCTGTCCGTTACACATAAGAACTGGTGCTGCCGTTTTAATAGCCGTCCCGGATTGTAGTGACCTATAAATAGGTGCTGATAGAGATTAACTGATTGATCAAACACCGTCAAGAGAAGTACGTGTGCTCTTGTTCGAGTCGGTGGAAGCGCCCTGGTAAATCAAACAGCATAGGCCTACGGCATTTTTCGCCTTAGTTCCCCCAACACACACATTTAATAACCCCGCGGCCTTCATAAGACTGAAGATGCAACCCCCTTCCCCCTTCCTCCGTCACTCTGCCCCCGGTCGTGTTATGGCTATAGGCCATATATTACTACTACAAGCTACCCATAACGGAGAACGGGCTTTGCCAGGGATACCCACAATTAAGCACATCAACACATCACATATCGTCTAACATTACTGTAAATCAGTGAACATAAAATAATAAAAAATAATAATAAAACATGACAATATGTCATTAATTGGGCTATGGTCAAATATGGTCAAACTGGGTGAAATTAGCCCCAGAACACCCCGGCGGGCCGTGAAATGATGCCAGCTTGCTCGTCGGTAGCTGCGGATTGGGGGTCTGGGGGGGGGGACATCTTTGGTGCTAGCCCGGTGCTAGCTGCTTCGGGTCGCGCCGGGCTTCTGCTGTGATGACGCGCGACCCCATCATAGAGACAGTGCTATGGCCTGCGGTCTTACCGCACGACGACGCTTACCTGTTCGCCGAGGTCGATGGCGACGTTGGTGATAGCCAGGGGCACCAGAAAGCGGATGAGAGGCCAGTAAGGACTGAGAGATGGAAACGCCACCATAATAGTACTGCTGGGGCATCGGCCTCGGTCCTGATCGTGGGAAAAGAAAAAGCAAACGATGCCGGTGAGAACGCAGTGTGTCGTCCAGCGAGATAAACCCCAGTCCGAGCGATCGGTTCATGGGACGCTCCGGCGCCGACAGAGGTCCAATGCAGAATGTTCGGTTGAGCGGAGCCGAAGGTCAACAGAATGTTCAAATGAGCGCATTTTACTCAAAACCAAAACACAAACGACTGGGCGGCTTCGAACAGCAGATAAACATGAAGGAATCGAATAGAGCTAATTCAATAGTCCGACAGGTTTTTGTTTAGTTTAATTTTTTTATGGCCAGCATTTGAGAGCGCCTAGTGCTCCACATCTCATTCTCAGCCCTCCCCGAGCTGAAAACAGTGATGTTACCACACGTGGGCTGGTATTCAGTCCGTGACATCATCATGGGTCTAACTTGATTTATTAGACCGCACGTTAATAATTGACACGAAAGGGCATTCGTTCGAAATATGCAGGTCGCAGTTATACTTTTATACGATTGCATTTCCCTCATAATACATGTCCTTCCAAAATAGGCCTAAATGTGTATTTTTACATAATTCAAAATTATAAATATTATATCCTATTGGCTATTTACAGATTAAAATATATTTAAACAGGATTATGATATGTAGACTATTATGTTAATAATAAAACATAGCGCTATAGCACAAATCTGCACGTGACATAAGCAGACATCATCTTAGATAAATTATAAGGCATACCATTTTTACATGTAGCTTACATTTCACGGTTAAAATGTGGTCCGTAGTTGTGTAATAATGTGTGAGAGGCAAAAACAAACCGTTAATATTTCAGTAGAGCAACTCTACCCCCTATTGGACATGTCACCAAAGTGGTCAAGGCTCGCAGTCAGATCATATAAAGAAACTTAGGTCCAGATATTTTATGACGTATTCGTGCAAAACCACATTAAGAAAATAAAATGTTATCACCGCCTTGTATACTTAGCTCACTGTTTATTGTTAGAAATCATAAATCATACTTTATTAATCCTCCTTAGGAGAAGTTCATTCTCTGCATTTAACCCATCCCTGAGTGGGCAGCCACTCGTGCAGTGCCCAGGGACCAACTCCAGATTGAGGCCAGTGTCTGGTCAACAGCACTGACTGGAGGGTGAACCTGACATGTTTTTGATAGTGGGGGGAAACCAGAGAACCCGGAGGAAACCCACGCAGACACAGGGAGAACATGCAAACTCCACACAGAGTCAAACGGCTGGGGTTTGAACCCTGGACTTTGTTGCTGTGAGGCCACAGTGCTACACAATAGATTCAGATTTTCATATAGTGGTGTTTGGTATACCACACCCAGATTACAGCGTTGACAGTTTTACCAGTGAATGCTCTCAATTGAAGACAAAAAAGAAATCAAATGCCTCTCATTTGCGGCTGAAGGCTCTTCCTCATACCTTTGAGGGGCTGTAGATAAAGATTGCATAAAGCCAGCAAGAATTTTACATTCATGTGGAGTCCTTTTGTTAATCTTGTAGATAAAAAAAAAGTTCTCGTACGAGTGTTAGTGGCCTGATCATATCTGCTAATGCCAGCCAATCAAGTTGTTTTTAGAGGTCTTTTAGCGTTTTAAAGAATACCTTTTAGAGTTACTATATATTTATACGGTATATAGTATTTTTATATGTTTTCATTGAAAACCAATAAGTAAAGTTGAATAGAAAATGCTTATCCTACTGTATGTGTGTGTGTGTGTGTGTGTGTTAGTTGGAGAGGGAGAGAGAGAGAGAGAGAGAGAGAGAGGGAAAATAGAGTTGGAGAGGGAGACACACACAATCTCTCTCTCTCTCTCTCTCTCTCTCTCTCTCTCTCTCTCTTCCTCCTGCAAACAACACTTGGTCCTCTGCCTGTCACTGTAAGTACGAAATTACATGAAATTGTTTGAATCCCATTACTGTAACTCCTCACAGAGTGTCGATATGTCCTTGAGCAAGACACCTAACCCTTGCATGACAGACATCACCATCGTTGTGATGAATGTTAGCGATGTGCATTCAGTGGCTGGAAGGTTGGAAAGGCGCTGGATAAATTCAGCTATTTAACATGTCTGTGACCAAAACAAAACAGAAAACAAAACAATATTCCTGTGTCTCTCTCTCTCAGCACTAGTATGTCCAACCACGCATTTGTCATTTTCCTCCTGCAAACAACGCATATAGTCCTCTGCCTGATGAGCCCCAGATATACAAGATATAGTGATAGTGAATGACATCACACTTCTGTGTGTGCTGTCATCTGAGTGCATGTTAGTGTGTGTTGTGTGTTGTGTGTGTGTTGTGTGTGTGTGTGTTGAATCAACACACATTATAAAACAAACCAATCAACTGTGCGTGTGTGTGTGTGTGTGTGTGTGCGTGCGTGTGTGTGTGTGTGTGTGCGTGTGTTGTGTGTGTGTGTTGAATCAACACATTATAAAACAAACCAATCAACTGTGCGTGTGTGTGTGTGTGTGTGTGTGTGTGTGTCTGCATGTGAATTAGAGCTTTAAAATTTTTAATTGAAGTTACCGAACAAAAAGTCAAAAGAAACTGAGAAATAATAATAATAATAATAATAATAATAAATAAAATTTCCAAGTGCCTTTCAAGATACCCAAGGACACTGTACATTACAACATAGTTCAACAAAAAGCATTAATTACATAATAAAACCAGAGCTAAATTAAAAACTGGCTAATGGGAAAAGCTAGCCTGAACAGATCAGTCTTCAGTCTGTTTTTAAAAATGACTAAAGAGTTTGAGTTGGGGGTTCCAGCAGGGAGAGTGTTCCACAGGTTAGGGGCAGCAACACGGCCCCCCATACTGCAGAGTCTTGATGTTGGGACAGTGAGCAGACCTGAGTTTGAGGAGCGGAGACTACGAGATGAGGCGTGTGAGTGAATGAGGTTGGAGAGGTAAGAGGGTGCTAGGCCATGAAGAGCCTTGTAGGTGAGAAGCATGAATATGTTTATTTTATATTATTGAGATTATCGGTTTCCATAGTCATAAATTACAGTGTCAATTAACAGCCACATAAACAGTTATCTGAATAATTTATGATGAAATAAAGATAATCACAGCCTATATGATAAGAATGGGGATAACTGTTTGTGTTTGCAACACACCACAAGCACACACACACTACGCCAGAGGTCATCAACGTTTTTCGGGCTACGGACCCCTTGGTTGGTAGATACACGGCACAGACCCCTATCGGATATGTTATCAAGGTTTGGGATTAAATAATTTGAAGGACCCCCTGCAGTAGCCTACCTCTGAGGACCCCCTAAGGGTCCTGGGCCTCCAGTTGAACACCTCTCAGTCATTAGGGTATATGGCCTATATCTTTGATAGCATGTCTATGGCCCACCAAAGATAATTCAGCACGTTAGCCTAAAATTTCAAGGAGCCTATGAATAAAACTAGCAGGATCCCGGTCACGACTCGACCGTTCTGGCGCCTTTGGTGGGATGAGCTTCCTGCCGTTTACAGGAGAATCGGTCTTCGCACCACGGAAGACTCGAGAACGCCACCTAGCGGTCACCACCACATTATAGGCTATCACAGTAGCCTACTGCTCCCACGACCCTCCTGGCTTTGTCCTGGCCATTTTTCCGAGCTGTCTAAACCATCCACGAATGACGTTTGACCGGCTTGAACAAAACTTGAATCATGGGGCTCGTCCCCATATAGTCTACTTGTTTTACTACATTACACAGTAGCCCACACCAGGGGGCGCGCCAAGCCTGTCTATTTCCCCTCATAACCTTGCAGACGGCATCAGTTTTGCTTAATGCAGTAGCCTAGGCTGATCTTGTCAGGTTTGTAGCTGACCAATTTCTGTAACTAATTGAGTGATAATCTTTTAAAACAACGCGCTAATAGGCATAGGATATGTTGGCCTTTAAAATAAAAAAACGCCTTTACTATTAGCCTAGACTTAATTTTGTGGTACATTTTGATTGTCTACCAATTTAGCAGTAGCCTAATTTTTAATTTCTTGATACGTAATTAAAGTCACCTGTCGCTGACAAGGATTAAGTAGGCCTATTGACAGTAGACTCATACTTCGAATGAGGTAAGCGTTCTTGCTAATAAATGTAACTGTCTAATTAGATTGTTTTGCTTTTATATCTGATTCAAGCGTTTTGTTTGTTTTATTTTATTATTCATTCAAACTGACCTATAGCCTACCAGATGCCGTTGTGACCTCTAGACCAGAGAGCCGGTCCTTTGAATGAATAAGATCGCTACGTTTCACAGACGACATTTAGTAGGATATCGGCATTGCACTGTCTTGCAAAGCGGCTTAAGTCGATTGGCAGCTGAAGTACATGGAGTGTTTTAGAGGGAACGTTTAGAAATAAGCTTTGGAAATAACTTGGTCTGGAGTCAGCATCATTACCACGCATTTACTACATTGTTATTTTCATGCCAGCCTCTCGTCAATGGGCAATAGCGCTATCACCGAACTAACCCCTCCCACAAACCACTGAAGAAATAGACCCAATATTATAACGCATATTTCCGTTCCATAAACTGAATTATCAAGGGAAATTGCAGTTTTTAGTCTCCGAATCAGTTGTATTCGTGGGTTAAACATGTTGGTATCGAAAGCGAAAAGATTTGCCATTTGTTGTTGCTGTTTGAAACCGAAGCAGGTGGGGGTTTAGCGCGAAAATCGTAGCGCGGAGGGATACAGAGCGTGGAGAGTAAATGTTCTTATTGAAGCCCGCAGACTTCCCAGCTGTGATTCTCACGCAGCAAATGACAGCTTGCGCCCGTCTCTCGACCGGTCGGCTGCCATTCCAGTCTCTGGACTTTATGAATGCTTCTCCGTCGACCAGCATTACTGACAACAAATGCAAGATATTGCCCGCTCGCGTTCACACTGGGATTAATGTTGCTATCGTGCAGTCTGCTTTTTCCACACTTTGGATCGGTTTTACTCACCAATTCTCTCCGTTAACTCTGCAATTTCAAATCTAGGTAAGGTTTTGCAGCATGCACGTACATCATCACACTAACTGTCGAGAAGTGCGTGTTATGAACGTATTTTGCTTTTAAGAGAAACCAGGTAATCGGGGGATTTACCCTGCATCGACTTTATGAGTGTGATCATTTCCCCCAGTTCGCTTCGGCGTGGGCACCTGCTGCAATAGCGGTGGATGTTTTGCAGTGCCATGTGATGGCGGCATGCACGTCGCTGTGCAGTGCGTTGATGGGGCAACCGCTACTATTTGCTTTCTTGCAATCTCAAGTAATCTGAGTCGACATCTATTAACCTCCCTTTCCTTTCGTTTTTCTTTCCCCGCTTTTTTTTGTTTTTTTTTTAGCTCAACGACACTTGAGAACCGCCATGCCGCTGATTTCAAGTTTAGCGAGTAAAAACTACGACTACGATTATGACTCGCAGCCGTATTTCTACTATGACAACGAGGACGAGGACTTCTATCACCGACAACTGCAGCCTCCGGCTCCGAGCGAGGACATATGGAAGAAATTCGAGTTGTTGCCCACCCCTCCCCTGTCGCCGAGCCGACGATCGTCACTGTCCAGCCTGTTACCCTCCAACGCGGACCAACTGGAGATGGTCACGGAGTTCCTCGGGGACGACGCGGTCAACCAGAGCATCATTTGCGACGCCGACTACTCCCAGACATTTCTCAAGTCCATCATCATCCAGGATTGCATGTGGAGTAGTTTCTCGGCATCTGCCAAGCTGGAGAAAGCGGTGTCGGAGAGGCTTGCCTCTCTGCAAGCCGCGAGGATGGACTTAGCCTGCGGCGACGGTAGCGGCAGTACCGCGGGCAGACTGAACACGAACTATCTGCAGGATTTGAACACGGCCGCGTCGGAATGCATCGATCCCTCGGTCGTCTTCCCGTACCCTATAGCGGAGACCCCCAAGCAGAGCCCTGCGACACCGCCTAAGGACTTGTCATTAGACACCCCCCCAAACAGCAACGCCAGCAGCAGTAGCTGTAGTGACTCAGGTATGCTATGAATGCGGTCACACCCTCAAGCAGCGACGCCGCCTCGTCTTGGTAACGGCCAGAAGCAGCGTACTAGGCAGCGTACAATTGGGTTACTATGCAAGTACTTAAATGCGTAGAGAGGTGGCATTATAACACCCCAGCCACACCCACACATGCCTTGTTCTACGATGTTTAGGTAAAGGGTGTTCATTATTATTATTATTATTATTAATAATAATAATAATAATAATAATAATAATAATAATAATAATTGTGCTTTCTTGGTACTCTTTGGGCACAAACGGTCAAGTGAATTTAATATATACATGATAGTGTAAAACAATAATAAAAAGGTGTTGGGGACATCAAGGGGTCATAACAATGGCGGGAGGGGCAGAGAAGGGGAGAGAGGTTGAATCCAAGCTGGTCTGTGTTTTAGTGCTGCCTGCTCAGAGTGAATATTAACTGGCTTTCCCTTCTGCATCCTCTTGCAGAAGACGAAGACGGGGATGATGATGATGATGACGAGGATGATGATGAGGAGGAAGAGGAGGAGGAGATCGACGTGGTCACCGTGGAGAAGAGGCACTCATCGAGGAGGGGCGAGTGCGGTTCCTCGGACTCGCGTCACTCCAGCCCCTTGGTGCTGAAGCGGTGCCACGTGTCCACGCACCAGCACAACTACGCCGCGCTGCCATCCGCACGCCACCGCACGCCGGCCGCCAAGCGGCCCAAGATGGACGGCGTGGGCGGGGCGGGGGGGCAGCATGGCCGCGTCCTCAAGCCAATCAGCAGCAACCGGCGGTGCGCCAGCCCGCGCACGTCGGACACGGAGGACTACGACAAACGGCGGACTCACAACGTGCTGGAGCGCCAGCGGCGCAACGAGCTGAAGCTGAGCTTCTTCGCGCTGCGCGACCAGATCCCCGACGTGGCGAACAACGAGAAGGCGGCCAAGGTGGTGATCCTGAAGAAGGCCACCGAGTGCGTCTACGGCATTCAGTCGGACGAGCAGCGGCTGCTGGCGCTCAAGGCGCAGCTGAGGCGCGAGAGCGAACGATTGAGGCAAAGACTGGCGCTGTTGCAGGGCTCTGGCGCCTGAGCCCACCTGGCCCCCCCTCTGTGTTCCGTTTAGTTTTTTATATGCAAGTTCAGGAGTGTGTACAGTTGATATAGCATGCTGATGATGTGGGAGAAGACCTGAAGGGTCTTGGAATCGGTTTGATTTCAACGTTTAAAAAAAACTGCCTCAACTGAAGTTATGGTTGAATTAAATATTTAAGAGTTTATTTTTATTAATAAAATATTGAAAAAAATGGGCATACGCTGTTCGGGGCCCGGACTATAAAATATTTTTTTTATGTTTTGTATATATTTCTTAAGAAATGTATTTTTGGATCTCAATTGTCTGACGTCAGACACAGTTGTTTTCAGTGTTTTGCTTTTTGTTATAGATTCTTTTTGAAATATAAAAAACAGTTCTCATTGAAAACGTGTCACTTCTTTGTGCATACCACCTCAATCTCACTATGAACCCAATGGCCTTTATTAACACATTATTTAAGAGCCATGTACACTATTTTCACTATTTATTATAAGTGCTTTCCTGTATTTAAACAAAGGGTACAGAATATGACTTCATGCCAGACATTCTATCAACAAGCTGAGAATAGTATTATAAAGTAAACAAATATGATAAACTCATGAGTAATTGCTCAGTGTGATTTTGTAGTTACAGTACTACAGTTACAGCTCATATACTGTAGGACTGAATTAAGGTATCTTGTAGTTCTGATAAGAATGCAGAGAAATAGCAACAAAATAAACTGATATTTGTAGAAGTCCTACAGTGGACATTTGTTTTGTATTCAGATTTGCATGTTAATCTAAAAAGGAGGTATGTCTTATAAGAACAGGAACAATTGTAACCGATGTATTTCCAAAGTCTAGATCTGATTGGGTAAAATATCATCTTTATGACCTCACTCGCCATATTTTCTATGTTCTTTCTAACACCAAGTAAGCCATATGCACCAGTAAGACTAATGCCACTGCACGCAAGAGGTGCATCACTCCAAGTCCACTGTAGCCTACAAAAAAAAAAAAAAACATAACCCAAGCGAGGTTGAGATGCGCGCTATTATAAAGTGCGTTATCCCGGCGGACGTCTATTTCTAGTACCGCAGTGACGTCACACGCCGTCTGTCTGTGTCCCTGGTGCTCCATGGAGCGCGTGTCCGCGAGCACATGGAAGCGGGGTCGAGATTGTGTCTGAAAGACGCGACTGTTCATCAAGGAGCGGAATATATTATATTATGGGAGCCAGGGGAGTCGAAATATGCGGGTAAGCGCTTAGATTATGAGCTGCTATTTTAAAACATATTCGTTATTGATAAAGTATATGTTTAATTAGTAATGAGAATAGATAAGGTATTAATTGTTGGTATTATTAGTCAGTGGTAGCTTGTGCTATAAGACCATGTGCGTCAAAGACTGCTTTGATTAAAATATAATCATTATGCTTATTGGCAATACCGTGGTTTGCTGCGTTAGTAATAATTGCTGTTGTCTGAATGTGTCTCCATACTGTACATTGTGACCCGATCTTGCCTTTTACAATGCTAAGCAGAATATGCACCATCTGGAAAATGATGGTATAGCACTGTTTTCCATAGCTATTGTTTTGTTCATCATAGCCATAGCAGTTATGATGAGGATAATAATGAAAAATACCTCACAACCAAGCCAGGTGCTATGATGAGCCCCCCCCCCCCACACACACACACACCCTCTTTTTACCCCCAAACATTTAAATGCCCAATACGTGCTGCAGTTTGCTGTGGTTATATTCACAACACAAGATGACAACATGCGCCCCTGATAGCATCAGGTAGAATGCTCATCAATGTGTTTCTCACTCACTTATTCACCAGTTGTAGCCTGGCATATTGTGTGATTGAGGAACTCATCACCTGTGGTGTTTACAGCCGCTGTAGGGCTCTCAGAGACATTCCGTTTAACATTCGAGTACCTGGATGTCAACCTCAAACACCCAGATTATTAAAGGTACTATACAATATTTTAAACATAATTACACACACATTTTCTCTCTCTCACTCTCTCTCTCTCAGAGAGAGCGAGAGAGGGGATTAGTTGGATCGTGACCATAGAATGACATCACAATATCTCAGTGTGCTGTTGTAACAGGAGCTCCTCGGTTCTTTGTTTACATACGTGTGTGTGTGTGTGTGTGTGCGTGTGCGTGTGGCCCACAGAGCGTTTGTTTTGCTGGTGTACTCTAGTGTGACATCTAGTTGCATAAAGTCATAAAGAGGCACTTTAATGTTTCTGTGACTGCTAAAGGAAAAGGGTGCTTCTGATTGTACCGTAAGCACCAGAGAGACAGCAGTAGGCCAGGTGCAAGCAGAGCTCTTTACATAGTTTGCTGCTGCGCTGGGAAGACCCGGCTAGCACCTGCAATCAAGGCCTCTTGATGTGCTTTTGAGCAGGGCAATAAATCCCCAGCAGCTCCGTGTTGCAGGGCCTAAGCCCAAGTAGCCTGCCGTTGCTTTGTGGTTAAAGGTATGGTCAGCTATTGTAAGCTAATACATTTTTTACAGTTCTGGTGAAATTCACAGAATATCTCTTCGCATTTCACTAGCTTTAACGTTCACTGTACGTGTTGAAACAATGATCCGGGACTCTAATAATCTGATACTTCTACACAGCCTTCCTCCCTAAATAGAAACATAAACCAAGTGGTGAACACCGCTCACAACAACAAAGCCGCTTTGCTTTGTTGTCGGCTTTGTCCCTCAGGAGCGGCGCTTCTGAGGGAGTTTGTTTGATTTGAGCTCAAAGTGAGCAAGCGCTGTGGAGAATGACGGCTATGTTAACGGAGCGGTCAGCACCACGCTCGGCTGCACCATGTGTAGGGTCGGCACGTCTCTGACCTCAGAACACCGGCAGGAATTTATAATAACAGAACATAATAGAAATAATCAGCCCGTGTATTTAGAACAGTGTGAACTCTCATGAGACATGTTGATCAGAAGCTTTTAATACAGGACTACTACTACTCGCTTTTCTAGATACTCAGTATCTAGAAAAGCGCTACACATTTCAAACTTGTGTAGCGCTTTTCTAGATACTCAAAGCCGCTTTACAGAGCACAAAACATTTGAATAGTTAAAATAAAATAGAAATAATAAAAATAATGAAATAAAAATCTGAAAATGGCGGTTGGGAGCAGGCCGAGTCATAGTGGGGATGAGATGTGGGGAGGGAAGGAGCTTAACTGGGCAATGCAAGATGAAAAAGATGGGTTTTGACGGCTCCTGCCGTGTACAGTAGAGCAGAGGAGGAGCTTCATCGTTTACACGACTGGCTGGCAAAGCCACAGGAAGCGGGGTACTCCGATGGCCTGATACGCATCCTGATTGGCTGGTGACGCTGCACGACACCGCCAGGCCAGAGAATAACCCTAGAAAGCCCAGAGTTGTCCAGGCGCCTGCGTAGACACCGGTGCCAACCTCCACCAGCTCACCCCAGAGATCCAAACCACACACACACACACGTGAAAGTCTGCTGTTATGTAATTCCGTTTTTCCAAGCCAGACCTGGAATGGATTAAGCGGTACTCCCTGAGTGGGAGTTCTGCTCCGACGTGCCAGTGAATCTTTCTCATCTTACACAATTGCCGTCGCTAAGTGACATCACCACTGTTACTTTTATCTTGGTGCGTTGTAGGACTACTGGACCACTGGTTCTCTCTCTCTCTCTCTCTCTCTCTCTCTCTCTCTGTCAAACTGGCGTTGTCTGTTGCCGGACTGTGCTGTCATTGGCCACGGCTACCTGGAGACCAGCAAGCCATCTTCTCGGCCGCACAACGTTTCAGTTCGGAGACGTTTGACCGTGAAAGGCACACTTCAACTGTTCTCACACAGGCAACAGCAACCTCCTACGCTGTTGTAAGGATCTGATTCCACTTTTGCTACCATGAGTCTCCCGGCCCTCTGCTTTCTAATAACAGCCTGTAGAGGCTATTATTGGCTGCTTAAATCATGCTCATGCTTATTATTGGTATTGGCGGTACAACATCTTTTAATTGATTCGTAATTGTGTTTATTAAGTGCTTTTGCGTGGACATGAAGGTAGTGTTTATAACTCCTTCTAGCAGTCTAATGCTTACTGCAATACTTGAACATGAGAGGAATGACGTAGTTGGCCAACTAGCAGCTTAGAGAAAACTATCCAAGCTGTGTCATAGGGTGGTCTCAGCCATGTCTGGCTGTTACGTAACTGCAACGGCCCCTTTGGTGAAGGAAGTCATTTGCTAGGCGCGCACACTTAGGGTTATATAGCTTGCTTGAGAAGGACAGGCAAGAACAAGAAGTGGTCGGAATCTAACTTGCCTTTTTCCTTTATTTTTTCATGTCTCTGTTCTCACAAGAATTACTCTGAAACTACACAAATATACAGTATTGAATATTACTGGCAGCATATTGTATTTTGTAAAGAAAGCCCGCCTATGAATGATGACCACTATACAAAAACTATAGACTGGATTCAACAGATATGTCACATGTACCAATTTGATTGATGGTAAACAGTCCTGTCTTTTGGTGGAAAATTTTGGAAATGTTGCAGTGCTACTGGTCAAATCTGACAATGTCAACCAATTCTGACAGCGTAGATAGAAAATGGTTGGTTACAATCCAGAAATGATGTCACACGATGTCAAAACCTGATTGGTTTGTTTTACCCAAACATGATTTTTACAATCCATCCATCCATCCGTCTTCTCCCGCTTATCCGGAGTCGGGTCGCGGGGGCAGCAGCTTCAGCAAGGGACCCCAAACTTCCCTTTCCCGAGC
>JAOEGT010062666.1:0-17355 GCA_025447795.1 Speoplatyrhinus poulsoni
AGATTATATCTCCAAACTGGCCTGGGAACGTCTCGGGATCCCCCAGTCAGAGCTTGCTGATGTTGCTCGGGAAAGGGGAGTTTGGGGTCCCTTGCTGAAGCTGCTGCCCCCGCGACCCGACTATGGATAAGCGGGAGAGGATGGATGGATGGAAATAAAAAGGGTATTTAATATGTCCGTGATGTCTCAACCACAAAGTGCTGTAATTGAGCATTTAGAGAGCTTGTGATATTTTGAGATTTGGAGAAGGTTGTGCCAACAACAAAGAAAGTTGGAGAGATTGTGAGAGATAATGTATGTCATTTATAGTATCTCAGCTGCGGACTAGTCTCTCTGTAGTGCTGCTGATAATTAATATGTACACATCCATCACCTTTACATCTAATCTACAGGTCAGGTAGTGTTTTGAATTTTACTGCTCTCAAATGTGTAAAGATAAACAAGCACGCACGCCCCAGGACCGTTCTCCGGTTGTACAGACAGACAGCTAGATCTTTAAAAGGTGTGATTACATCGTGCCAGGGTGGTCCGATCTGATAAACTCGGTTTTCTCTCAGCTTCTCCCATGCACCTTCTCATCCACGCCACGTCTCATCTGCAGCACAGCAGCAGGCTTGGCTCTCGTCCCAAACAATCAGGACTGGACCCATAACCGCTCATGACAGACACAAGCTGCCCAGGGCCCACAATCACACTCCTGCATATGCTGGCATGGCCAGCTGCCTGCCAGCGACCACGTATAGAGACACACAGACACACACACACAGACACATCCGTGTGCTTTATTTTGTAGGTATTCAGCAGTGCTCTGGGATGTGATGTGGAAACAACACAATAGGTCTGAATGCAAAACTCCTAGAAAGGTATTGTCCATGGCTTTTAGAGCAAATGCTAAATGAAGGAATACACCTGTAGAAATGATTATATGGTGTGTGCGTGTGTGTAAGGTATGATAAAAGAGAAATGCATATCTGAAACGGTGACCTTTTCGGTCTCTCACACACACAGAAGGTTGCAAATTAGGAACTTTTTTACATTACATTACTTTTACATTTAGCATTACATATGTATGGGCATTTTATTAAATATCATATAAAAATAAATGAAATAATTATGTCACAAACTCCAAAAAATATTTCACGACACCTTGGGTGGTCCCAAAGCTCAATCTCATTCAGGTAATATTAGTTCCCTCAGCCCTTAGGAAGTTATGAAGTATTGGTTCAATCCATATAAAATGCAAGTCAGGTTATGAAGAGTTGATACATTAAATCTCTATGTAATGCAGGTCAGGCTATGAAGATTTAATACAATCCTATGTTGTAGTCAAGACCACCTACACTGAGACCGTGTCTTGACCAAGACCAGAGTGAATCAAAACAAGACTAATACTTTCTGTAGTCGAGACAGAGTCAAGACCAAGACCAAGACCAAGACCAGACCAGACCAGACCAGATCAGCAGTCCGACACAGCATGACATTATAAAATGTAGAACACGAAAACTATAGATACTTCTGAAATGATGACATCTGTTCGTTATACACATGAGTATCACCCATAATGCCATGACATGTAAAACACTGCCCGCATTTTAATTTTATTTCAACGGACATGCATTAAAATGTTCAACACATACTGTACCATTATGATGCATATCTGAGCAACACATTCCCATTTATATTTCCTCCGCAATTTAAAAAAACTTTCTGTCCATTACACCTCTTGTATTGTTTGCATGTTTGTAGTCGCAGCGTCATCTAAGCTTAATCTAAGAGAGTTTGAAGAGAAGGCCATACAGGAGGGCTTGCTACCAGACAAGGACACCCAGAGTTGGGAAGTGATATTTACGAAAGTGTAATTCTCCCTTTAGGGTGGCACTGTGACGAAGAACAAATTAAATTGTATATAGAAATGTTGTGTGGGCCTGGTAGGAAAGGTCATCATCATATGAAAAAATATGCTCAAGGCGTTTCACCGACCTAAACAGAAGGTTGTGAAAGTAACTGGCAGGCACTGACCTCTGTGTGTAACGATTCACAGCCTCAGGAAGGACATACAGGAGGAGAAAAACGTGTTTCATTCTATTTATCTTATATTTAGGGCTCTGAACTGCTGCAAAGAAGGAAGGGGAGGACCCTGTGAAAAGTTGTTTCAGCTTCCTAATGTGCTCCCCCTCCATAAAGACATATTACCTTGATGAAATCAATAAAAATGTAACTGTTGTAAGACAACCCCGGAACTGCTCTGACGACTGGTGCGATTGATACGGGCTGGCTTCTGGAGTGCTTTAAAGTGAATTCAGTGGTTTAATACCCCCATTTGAACTGTAATTGGGAAAGTACCATGAATCACGAACATGACCGAGACTCGTATTAAAATCTGAAATCAGATCTACCATTATCTGAATTCGATACAGCATACATTTTAATGGTAATATTTACTGCTTCCTACATTTACCAAGTAGCAAGTGGTTTCAATAAAAGGTAATTTAATGAAATACTATTTACTAGGTTTCTCTTTTTACTATACTGTGGAATACTTTAGAATGATGATGTGATTTCAGGAAAATGTTATATACTGGTAAATGCCTGGCCTTGAATAATGCACTTAATTCCAAACAAAGAGTTATGTTTTGTTATAGTTTCACACTAGATCATCTGTCCCCCTCGGGGGATCAAACCCGATCTCCCACGCAGAGAGCTGCCACTCTACAAGGCAGGCTAAAACCCATGGGCTCTAGCCTGCGTCGCCAGAGTGTCATATGAGGTGTCGGAGAGTGAGGATTAACTTCACTGCACAGCTACCTGCTGGCCACCGTTACTCAAGGTTTGCTCAGCCGCATAACCACTTAAAAATCAGAAGCCTGTCCAGTCACACTGTTCGGCTAGCACGGCTGAATGGAACATGAGGATACTGAGCATATGTCCAGAGCTCCCACCAGGTGCTCAGAAGAACACTGAAGGAGATGGCACATCAATGTGTGCTATGCTGCGTTCACACGGAACACGGCAGAGGGCAGACAGCAAACCGAATATCATGTTAGCAGGGAGGGCAGGACGGCAAAATCAGTTGTGGTCGGCAAAAATATGCATACGCCGTTGCAGGCATTTTTTGTAATTTACATGATAACATACATGTTAAAAAAATAAACTCAACATATTATTAAGACAATCCCTGCATCAACCCTCCAAAGATTTTTAATGAAGTCCGCATGCTGGGTTAGCTCATTAATAATATTACAGATTAAACTATAATGAATAGGTGTGGCCAGTTTCTTATTTGACCTTTACAGTTGCAAGCTATAAAGGGTAGCACAGAAGGCCTTGTGGATAAAGACTTAGACACAGTATGTATGATTTCTTCATAATGTAAAGGCCCAGAGTATACTTTTTTTACAATGCTTAACAGTGCTGAACAACCACATTTGAGTACTTGTAAATTCTCAAGACACCTTTAAAAATAGGGAACTAAAAACATAATTGAAAATATGTTTAAAGTTACAGGGCTTTGCAATTCTTAAACTGAATAGACAAGCTTCTAATGTTTCATTAATAAGTACTGTCCATAGTCAAGACAAATAAATACAAGTATTGACATAATTATACCCGTTTTAATAATTAATTAGTGAACAATGTAATGTAATTCCCAGGCTAGGAAACATGGGCATTGAATGTGTTTGTTTGCTCTATAGAAATACACAATGTGTAAGTGGATGAAAGAAGTTGTAGGACTTGTGATTTGTATAAGTAAATATACAGAATACACTGTATTACTGTATACTACTATTCAAGATATCTATCTTTGAAGTGATTTCTTTCCTAAATGAAATATTTTATTCCTCCTTAAAACATGGACATGTTTTTACCCCTTACCATGAATTAGAAACTACAATATGATCATTCATGAAAAATAACCTCAGTACATTATGAAACGATACAATTAGGGGGGATGTGGGGTTGCTTCCAAGTGGCCTTTATCCTGACACATTGTTTGCTTGTCAACTACTATGCTTTGGAACAAAAGGAAGAGGAACATGCAGACTCTCAACCTTCCCATTGGCATTGAATAAACAAGAGGGTAAACAGCAGAAAGATGGGGAGAAAGATGAATGTTCTTGTCCAGCCCTTCAGAATCTTAAAGGGAAATCCACTTTGAAACTGATTTCACACAATTCCTTTCATGTTGTTTGCTCTGTTTCCATCTGTGAGCATGAACAAATCCTAAAGCTATAAAAACCAGATATCATCTCTGGAGAATCATTAAAATACAACTGGTGTTCCACTAACAGTGACCTTCAAATCTACTTTTGCATTACCGTTAATTCCCAAATGAGCTTTGATTCACTGAAGTTCTAGCAATTATAAAACTAAGAATGTCTTCAAAGAACTGTCTGGTACACTATGAACTAATTAGGGGTCAGTATTGCATATTGCCAATCCTGCAGCAAGATTAATTTACAACTGCATCATGTATGTGTATATACTACACCTAAGGCTGCAAAAATCTGTGTATATATATCGCAGTTGCCATTGAAGTGCTATATTTCACTGTGCTTAATAATCTCAAGGAAAATAATAATTTGTATTAATCGTGCAGCCTTGACTCCAAGTCAGTAGTTTTTGTTCACAAACACCCATGAGATCAATTGTATGCTATAGTCATTTCCAAAGGATAAGTGGAAATATGTTTAGGATGAATGTTTCAATCACAAGTGGGACACATTAGTAATATTGGGATGATCATTTCAAATAAGGTCTGTATGGGACAGAAAACAAAATAGGTACTCTCCTACAAGTGCAAATGGAACAATGATGTGGGGCTATTAATCTAGGTCAAGAGAATAAATGTGGCTTGCTAAAACTATACAAATTAGGAAACCATGCAATGGCAGCAGAATCATTTGTCGACAGAACAATGGGAAACAATGTTCCGCATCACCTCTAACTTTTTGTGCGCACAGACATATGCATCGGAAATGCCACAATAACAACTATTGTTTTCACGATCCATTCATTTTACTTTTGTTCTATATTTGATTGGTATAAGATTCATTTAAACTGTAAAATAATGGTATATTAAGGTATAATAAAAATATACACAATAAATACAGGAAACCAAACAGGCATCTTCCAAATGTAAAATGTTTTGAACCAAACAGGCATCTTATAAACCTTTTTACCTAGCAGTCAAAACATAACATGTTTCATTTATATGGTCACGATGTAAATGGAACATGACACATTT
The DNA here is from genome assembly GCA_025447795.1 of Speoplatyrhinus poulsoni. Classification (NCBI taxonomy): domain Eukaryota; kingdom Metazoa; phylum Chordata; class Actinopteri; order Percopsiformes; family Amblyopsidae; genus Speoplatyrhinus; species Speoplatyrhinus poulsoni. The sequence continues at coordinate 5,246 of JAOEGT010062666.1, forward strand.
TCTTTTGCCAAAATGTACTGTATGTATTTATTTTTTTCAGTCCATCATTTCATTCACGTATTACATTTTTTCACTGCTAATATTAAAATTGAATTCCCCAGCTCAGTTTGAAAAGGATGTGGAGTTGTTGTGTACTGGTTCCACGCAGAGGCAGGGGCCTTGCAAGCTCAATGTGTGACCTCCATACTGCTTGTTCACTTTGTGCGTATGATTTGCACACGCACAATTCCCTGTGTCTGCAGCATGCGTGTGTGTGTGTGTGTGTGTGTGTGTGTGTGAGCCTATGGGTGCGCTCGTGTTTAGCATTCTAGCAATAGGTGACAAGGGTCAGAGTCAGAGATGCGTGACCAATAGCAATGTCTCTATGAACAAAGGTCACGTTGTGGCAATAGACATAGCTGAAACGGCAAAAGGGAAAGAGATGGGCTTAAAGTGAGTATTAAAGAAGCGAGGACTGCAGAATATAAATATTGTCTGTAGCTTTTATAGTATCTATAAAAGTTTAGTACAAAATATAATGCTTTTCCTACTTACTGAAAATGTAATATACTTCCCAACAGGAATATTCGATGAATAGTATATTAATAGCACGTTTGGGATTAAATATACTGTATTTGCAGTGGTACTTTATTTGAATTTTCATGGTATACAAGTCCACAAGTCCATAAGAAATGTAAAGGGACACAATGAATATTGACCGTCCTTGAATAAGTATGGCTTTGGTTTATTGCTGTACACTGTTGTTTTAATGCTGGTAGGATGGAATACAAACAGAGAAGGAGGTACTTACTCAGCATGAGCCATGTTTGCAGGGTGATGGAAGAACTAGAGGTGGTGTAGCGATGGAGGTGATGAAGTCTGTCACAGGGTTTGCAGTGCTGCACCTTTTCACCTGATAGACACAGTCATGTTGCCCCTGAGAAGAACACCAGCGTCAATACAGCTCAATGGACATCAGTGTGGTCCATAAAATCCTCCTGAATCATGGATGGATTGCTTCGTTTTTCATCAAAGAAATAAATAAATAAAATAAACAATGCTGAGAAAGTTTTTGTTATTCATAGTCCATTATATACGGTCAGATTTTAAGATAGGCTATGCATACTAGCCTACTAATAATAATTTAATTGTTAACTATGACTGTGTCAATTAAACAGAGTTGACAGACAAAATAGTCTGGAAGAAAAACTGGAGCTATTTTGGAGATATCTTAATTTACGAGATTTCTGTTACAAGAATAGCACATATGATTGGATCCCAGATACGTGAGTAAAAGAAAAACGCTAAAAAGACAGAACAAAGAAAGAACTATATAGGTTGAAAAACAATTGTCTTAATAACCCTATAGTAATATAATTATCTGGAAAATATGCTAAATCAAATATCTGATTAAGTTGTTAAATACAATACAGTTTAATAAACTTGAAATTGATCATCAAGCATGTAGACTAAATTACAGAGTAGCCTCCTAAAACCACTCTGCTCACTGCACAAAGCGCGCACCGTTTCGGCAGCTTGGTTTTCATGGCTCCTGTGATTGCATCTCCAGAACTGTTAGACAACACCATTTCACTTAGTCTCGATCAACCCCACAACATCCAAGTGAGAGAACGGTCGGTGATGTATCCTACAGGATGCCCCTGGTCTGTGTGTTGAGGTCTTTATAAAGGCAAAAGGACCTACCTGTCAGATTTACATTGCCAGTGTGCCTCCCGCTGCCCCTCGACAATGCTTACCTCTCCCTAGGCGGTGATCAGAAGTGAAGCAGCAGGAGACTTGACCACTGTGTGTGTAGGCTACAGCTATCCTTGCGACTTCCACGCTGGACAAGCTCCCCTTATGATGCTGCCTGGATGCCAAAGCTATACCAAAGGAGGACTGGAGCTCAAATGCAAGCATCGTCATCTGGCCAAGTTCATCAGCCTTTAAGTGTCCATGACCGACCTATAACTGATCTGTGTCCCGGTTCCGATCCTTTTCTTCATCCGAGGGCTTCCCCAGCAAGCACAGCAGGGAAGCCTTCGAAAGGCTCCGTCCAGTTTAATAAAGCCTTGGGCTATATATTTGTACGGCTGGAATGAGGCGGCTAATTCCATCCAAACGCCATCAAAACATTGACGTTTTCGTGCCGGAGACTTGCAGTAGCCAATGAATAGTGTGACATTTGCATCGCTCCGGTCACGACATCGCGATGTAAAAATGATCGCAGTGGTGAGACGAGTGAAGGGTTTCTCTCCCTCTTAGTGCGATGCCCTCGTTAAGGCCACTTTGGTAGCATACAAGATATCGCTCCACTTGTTGTATTAGCTTTATATTTGGTTAGTTGTCTCTTTACTGTGTTACGAGCGTTTCTGTGGCTTCTTAAAAATAAAGCCTGCTATGGGAATATAGGTCTTTCTAGCAATTGGCTTAACCGTTTGTCATTCATCGGGATAAGCCAGTCGATGGTTAAAGCGAACATCAATCAATCTTATAGGCATCCTCTTTTCCACGCCTTGTCGTGGGCTAAGAAAATGTTGTATAGGCTGGCATCTCAGTAGTATTGCCTACGCAAATATGTGAAATTACTGTAGCCATAGCCTGCCTTCTTTAAAGTCAACTGAAAACTGCGTGTCTGCTGCATATTATGTTTATGTTGTAGGCCTAATACATGACGCTCATTTACTATATTACTATAGTGTAGTGTCTATAATAAAAATAAAAACCAAATAGTATTTGTGATTTATTGAAACATTTTCAGAAGATTAAATGTAATGATTTGGCATATACTGTATAAAAGTGCGTGTTCAGGCCAAGCAGTTTACAATACAAATTTGAATATCAGGGATGTTTGGGCAGTATACAGCTTGTGTTAACTGAAAACAAAAGTAGCAAAAAATTGATTTAGAGGAGAACTTGATCAAAAACGTATTTAAACTGCACGTTTATCTCTTAGGATATTTTTACACTTCGAATAAAGCAAAGCCCTATACAAGTGCCAGGGGCATTTGAGAATATGAATGATTCAATATCAAGCAGCGTCCAAAAGAGGGCACTGTTTTACAAAACAATGGCATCTCAACATTTCTCAAATGTGCAAGGAAGAGATAAGTTTCCAGTGTGACAATATTAAAGATTACATTTATAATAATTACAAACGACTGCTACCATTACAAAACTGTGAGTACAGAAGAGCCTATACACCCACTTTAGTTGTCACATTAATTTGGAATATTATCTTAGAGCACACAAAATCGTCATCACCTAACTGAGCTATTTCTTGTTAGACCTAAATCAGACTAAGCAACTCCAAAAAGCCAAAAGGCAGGACAGTTAAGTCTAAACAAACATTCTTAAAATACTATTACCTAGTAACTGTCAATGTACTGTTGACAGAGACTTACATCCTACTTGAGGATGAATTTTCCATTTGACCAGCAATAGAGAAGAATTGAAACAATCCACTCATAATGGAATTTCGCAATTAGGTAGAGAAACAAAGTCAGAACAATTATTGTTCCCACAGGTGTGTAACACCAAGTCATTAACACTATAAGCATAACAACGTATAAGATCACAATAACTATATGTAACTATATTTAATTACTACATCAAATGCTGTGATACACGATTATAACGTAGTGAATCGCAAACCTTTTAAAATGTGTGGTGAGGAATGGGGGTAGTTCTCTATTTTACTGAGGGCTATATAACATACAAATCACAAGAGATGCTCAGCACTGTTTCTTCAAAGTCTTTCTGGAACCTTCTTGTATTCGGGCAGGTTATTTACCATTTACATACAGGCTGTTGTGATGCCGTTTCACCACACGCCGTCAGTGTCAACGGCCTGAAAAGACCCCCCCCACCCCCCCGGTCTCTCTGGGGTGGGGGATGCGTTCCAACAGCCAGTGGGGGTCAGCCCAGGTGCACCAGGGTCATCACGGTGGTGTACTCGTGCTGCAAGCCCTCCGGGTCGCTGTCGCACAGCGTGTAGTCGTCCTTGACGATGCGGTCGCAGCCGATCTCGCCGTTGCCGAACATGCCGAAGAGCGGCACGCCGGGGAAGACCTTGTGGAAGGCGTCCGCCTCCACGTTGCGCTGGTCGTGGTAGTAGTTCTGGCCCCGGCCCACGCAGGCGAACATGAAGCCCAGGGTGTTGCTCTCGGGCAGCTTGGCCGCCTTCAGGCGGCGGATGGTGGCCTCGGCCGCGCCAGGGCAGCTCACGTCCTGGTCCAGGAGCACCGACGCACCCTGGACCCTCGGGCCGCTCAGGGCCAGGCCCACCACGCCATAGGAGCCCTGGCCACAGCTAGGGGGCGACGGAGATGGAGGGAGAGACGTGAACGAAGTTCCAGGAGCTCAGTCACAGAAATAGAACAATGACATTAGCTAGCTCTATGTACAGTGGCTTCTGACAGTATTCAAACCCCTTCACCTTTCATAATGAGTTATTAAGTGTAGATAATTGGCAATTTTAATTAATATGAGATGAACTCTACACATCAATGATGTGTACAAAACCTGTAGGGGGTTTCAATACTTTGTTACCATTGTACATTGATGTCACCTGTATGTCAGGGTCACCTGGGAAAACACCATCTACTTTGATTAAATTTCCCCCCCACATAAATGGCCTGAGTTACTGTTTATGGCTTTATTAGCCAGAGAAGAAGGGCACCTTAAACTGACGTTTCCCCTTTGTCAAGCAGAGGTGCACTTGATTTACCATGCAAATTAACAGAAACACCTGACTTCAAGCAGACCGTGCATGTATTCAGAGTGACCTACCAGTCTCTGGCTGGAGAAAAGGCGCCTTCCACCAGTCCTCCAGCGATCAGAGCTTTACTCTTGGCCAGTGGCTCCAGGACCTGGTTGAGGAAGCGCGCCGCCCCGGTCCTGAATGCCTCGCTGACAAACAGCAGCGCCACGCGTAGCTCCGGGTTACCCACCAAACCTGAGGGGCGGGAAGGACGCACATAAAGCACCGACATGCAGCCTGACGTGCACCGCTTCACCATGCCTGTGCTGCGTTCGAGCACATCTCGGAAACTTGGACGTTCCCATATCCGACGTGGAAAAGTATACAAGTAAGTGAATAAAATGTCTCCATCTCATAATTCCATGTCGGAATCTCGGGAAAGGTTTCTCAACACAAAGTTTAGGAAACTGCACAACGCTGCCTGTGGGCGGCGGCCTTTATTCTGTCCGTTTCAAAAGTCAGTCCATCCTCTCTCTTGAACCAACTGTTGAACAGTTTTTTTTTCTCCCAAGGCCTTCTCAGCAGCCTACATCATGACTGCATAGAAGGGCTGCACGATTAAGACATTGTTCGATTATGTAACCGCAAAAGCTTGCGATTATTTATAAATAATATTCACGCATTGTGTGCTTGACAAGTCTATAAATCCATGTGGCATGTCAGGTTACTATATTATACATTTACATACAGCATTTAATACTATAGTACAGAGCACGTTTAACCTTTGATAACAAAGTAAACAGAATTATGAGAGCTGCTTACTATATCGCAATATTTGCCAACCTAATCGTGCAGCTCTACTGCATAGCCTACAAGTTTTTTCAAATAAGAATCTATAACTGTAGATCAAGGACAAACCACAATACTAAAGTGATAATGAAACGTAATATGAATGCTAACATTTACATTAACAGTAACCTGGGTTACAGAAGTGTAATACTTACTTGTAAAAAACAAAAACTATCTAAATGCATTATGAGATTTAGCTACATTAATATATATATACGAACAATTGGATATGTAAAGATACAACTGAAATGTATTATTGTTATTTAGTCATTAGCTGTTTTAATGGCTGAAGTCAACAAGGTTTAAAAAAATAAAAAACACAGGAATGGCTGCTGGAATGCAACAAGCGAGACTCAATGGCCGGGCGTCCATGTTTTCCATCTTGACACAAGCTTAAAAGCATAGTGAGACGTTCCCCAGATCCGACTAAATGTGGAACACAGCACTACATGTCAAGGAACATCTGAGCCGCCCCTACCTGCTTCCTGCAGGGTTGACTGGGAGATGGTGTTTTTGCACAAGTGAAAAGGCCTGACTTTGACACCCTCCATACTGGGCAACATGATTGCGAAGCTCGCCTCACCATCCTGGTGCTCCTGGGGAGGTTTTGTGTAAGAGCCACTAGGCGTCACTGCAAACAGAGTGGAAAACACTTAACACACAGGGACGACTTTGCACTCAATACAATGTGTGGTAATGCGGCTCGCCATCAATCAAAATTGGTTAAACTAGACCCACATTGAAAAGCATAAGCTATTGATGTACTAAAGTAATTGTCATAGTTTAAACAGTTTCCATCTGATCAATTGAAGAAAATGTAATTCTGACAAAAGGTAGACTAACATCTGATATTGAATTAGCTAGAACAGTGTAATAGGGGCAGAACATCATGTTTCCAAAAGGAATGCACTGAGTGAATCTAGCAAATACAGCGTTTGCGGCACAGTTCTGTAATAAGTCACACGTTTAAATAACACAAAATACTGACTTGAGATATATACTTTATTGTCCTCTTGAGGAAATGTGAGGTTATTGCCCCTTATTACAGAAGACAATATATCTCCTACCAAAATGTTTACATGGCTTAATTTGGGGTCCTAGGGGTATACCTTTGTCATTATGCATAAAGCTGGGAATACTTTCCATGTCATTTACTGTACTGGCCTAATGCTACATGCATAGTTATATTTGACCTGGGACATGTCTTAAGAGTTAGATAAACATTACATCAACATAACCTCCCAATATGTGCCATCTCTCTCTTTAGATATGCAGTTGACCACAACCAACAATATACGTCTATTAATACAGCACCTTACTGTAGACTAACCATTTATTTATAATAATGAGAAGGAGCATTGTTTCTGCATTCACACAGGGAGTGGAGAATAATTAAATTAAATTATATAGTTTAAAAATTTAATCAAAAATGTAAACAGTCAGATTTACCATTTGTATTTTATACTTCTAATATAATAATTGTAATCGATGAGCTTCCCACAATAGATGAACAGAACTTACAGACTATCCCTGGTGCTGTAATGCCCACGATGTCACAGCCTTTGGGAAATAGACGTTCGAGTTCCTCCGCCGTGTCTGGACTGTGGCGACTCCTTTTCGCTGTGGAGGATATGGAGGAAACTTGATGAGTGGTTCAGGAAATCATATCCAGTTGATTTGTTAAACAAGCCTCCACTGAAAAATGTTTAATGTTTCTATACTAAACTGAAGTTCAATATCAGTGGTGGTGTTTCCTCTATACAGTCATATTTTAACTTCGCCCAAAAACACACATTATGTGACAAAAGCAAGATAATCAAGCAGATAAATCAGGTCAACCCATGTACAGAGAGGCCTTAAAGTGGCACTATACTGTCTGAACCACACCAGCAGTGTAGTAAAAGTTGAGTCTACACACACCATTCACAATAAGGACAGTTGTACAGCACAGAAAGCATACAAGCAGCGATTCCCATATCTAAAATAGACTTGTAAAAAGCATAAACCTTATATGTATATGATTGATGTGTCCAGTTAAATATATAAAGTCTGAAAGATCACAACAGATTTCTGTGTTGTGACTAGGAAGTTATGCCAGGATTGTTGAAAAGTAGCTGAGGTGAGTGACGATTCACTAGCTTCGAGCTCTTTGGATTCCACACGGCAATTTATTTGGCAAGATTGGCCAAATAAGTTCATAGTAGTATCTGTCAATTTTCTTGCCAAAATTATTTCTGTAAATTAGGTTATTAAATAATTACGTAGTCTGGTATGGCACCAGCTCTGATGTAACTAATTGGCATATATGAGAAAAATATATGAGAAAATGTTGTGTATATATATATATATATATATATATATATATATATATATATACACACACACACACACACATGAATTACTGTGCAGTACTGCATGATGTTACTAACCTTTACATTGTCTGTAGCAAGATTCTCGGCCACTGAATGTTTCAAAGTCCATCATTGCCAGAACTGTTTTAGGCAGTAGAAACACATTCTGTAATTTTAGAAAATGATTAGTTAAAATATTGGTAAACGTCCATTTCAATCCATAACTACAAAAGATGATTCAAAACAGTGTCATTAACAAGCCCTTTGTTAGATCATTTGAAACGCTCATTCATTCATTCATACCATTAAACAGCAAGACGTTAAACTCATCATCCATATTAGCTCTAATATTTCCCACTAGTTTACCTCCACTGCCTCAGACAGACAACTACAGAGTGTATGCACATCTGTATTGAACGGATCACAGGTCGAGACCCAGGTCAGCTTCTGTTGAGCCCTCAGCACTCTGCGGGCGCAGTTTCTCCATAGCCTACAAACACTAACAAACGGCAGAATCGTGTCAATTTAGATTTTGTGATTTTGTTAGCAAGCAGACTATCCTACAGAGTAGACAAATATTCTATTATAAATCTCACAAACACTACATCCCCATTAGATTATAACTGTACAACTAAACTAATAAAACACTAGCATCAATCGCATTAGTAAAACCATCTTTCATACAAGCCTGCAGTTAGCAATAACGTTACCGTTCCTAGCACTCACGTTTTACCTTACCTTGCGATACGAAACAGTGATTTTGTTGGGACGAATGTCAAAATTCTCTCAACCACTTCTGCGACATTACTAAGTATATATTCTGCCTTGCTATCCTGTGCAGACAAGGACAAATCTTGATTTATTTCCATATTTTCTGTTCAATCGTGGACGCTTCAGGTTCCACTACAAACTGGCAGTGAACTTTCAACTTCGGTTGGTATGCTCTGTGAGGTGGCGACGGCCCCCTAGTGGAAAGGATGTACTACAGCTTTTCAAATTGTTTGTGAACTGGCAGATTACACCTGACAATATAAATACAAGTAAAAAGTAAAATGAGACAATACATTGTCTCTAATGGCGTCTTTCATAAAACATTTGTAGTTCAACTCAGTTGGGTTTACACAGTATGTATAGGTTAACTAACTTATATTAGGCACAGCCAAACACAGCTCAAAACTTCAAATTGATTTAATTAATTTAATGAAATACAGGTTTGTTTAGTATGTTACTATTTTATTATTTTATTTAAATTGACATTCCAAGATAAAATAGCAAAAAATGATTTACAAAGCACCCCTTCATATATTTACAGAATATCAAATTTGGTTTTTAAAAGCATCATAAAGTAATAATTGGAATCCCTTGGTTAACAGTTTGGCTTTACAATGCTTATGTGCAATATAATATAAATGTTACCCAAAAGTGCAAATTCTGCCAAAAAATACAAATGTATCAGACATATAGTGAATTTCCAATTCCCCCATTTCCTTTTACTGAAGTATATAAAAAAGCAAACTGCATACATAAATTGTCAACAGTGTGTTTGTGCTACCTCATGCAGAGTCTGCTTCCTGGGTCTAGATCTAGAACATCCCGTTTTTATAGGTCCCATGAGATACTTGGAACAGACACAGCTCAGATGCAGGTAAAAACAGAGTGAGGAGAAGACTGAGGTCAAAGATTACATATCTCTGCAAAAGTCTGATCCAGCATCTGCATTACTCTCTGGTACTCTTCTTTAGCACGTGACAGTTTATCTGTTAATATAGCACAGCTTGGGTTAAGAGATAGTATAAAATCGACAAAGCTTCACAAATATATGATATAATAAAATAGCAAACACATTAACAAGTGCTTTGAAACAAATTCACCAGCGCTGTATCGCTGCATAACTAAGCCTGTATTTGGTATACAGTAGATAAATAATACCGTTTATACATTCTGAGGCTAATTTCATAAGCAGAACTATAAAGGATTCATATGTATTATGTCCTTATCATATCCAAGCATAATAATTTTATGATACTGGAAACAGACAACTATTATTTTTCCAAGGATGAAGTGTGTATACTTGGGTAAAGAACCAAGACAAGCCAAATAGTGTAAAGTGTGTATAATTAGGCAATGATAAAATTGGCACTAACAGTTGAACAACAGACCAATTTTAAAAAAGTCCTTTTTTTTTAAAGTAATTTTTAAAATCTTTTTTTAATCATTTTATTTTTTTAAATCATTTTATTTTTGTGGTTCTGCTCCACTACAGTAAATTAAGCGTGCACATAACGGACAGTGCAGTCAAGCAAGCAATAAAAGCCAACTATTTTACTTCACGCTCATTATTACCTAAAGATCACGTGACACTCGCTATTTTGTGTCCAGAAAGTCGACTGCTTTTTGCCGTTTGACATCAGTGATGAACTTGTTTAGACAATTAAACATTCATAAATCACAACACCCAAATTCTCAAAATTGTTTTTGAACTCTTAAAAAAAATGTAATTTTGCTACACAAGTTCAGGATTTTGTGATTACTCAATTGTATTGAGTGCTACAAACCACAAATAGTGCTCTACAAGAAAATTGTCAACATATTTCAAACAATATTAGTTTATTCTTGAAAGTCGTATTACCTTAAAAGACAAACCCCATAGACATCGAAATGTAGCTACTGTATAGGCAGACAGCCCTTACGATACCAATAAAAAAAAAAACAACAATCAATAAAAGACATCAGATGTATGCCTTTTGATAGTTTTTGTTAAAGTGTTTACGTACAGTTTGAGCATGCCAACCATTTTTCTCCCATTCTGTAGCTCCATGTTAGTGTTTTATTTTATAAAAAAAAAAAAAAATGTATCAGACCGTTTTTTAATTAGCATTTTCACATAGGGCTGGCGCGATAATCGCAATATTGCAATACCGCGGTGTTGCAAACCCAACCGCAGGCTGTGGCAAGCAACCGCCGGTACCGCAAACCGCAATGTTTAAATTTAATTTCTTTCATGAGGCTAGCCCATCGAATATGACGTCCGATAGGGCGTGTGCGCTAAGCACAAATTGTGCATATATGTATTTACGGCACTGAGATGTTACACTTTACAGCAGTTTACTACAGTTTAGTAAAGTGCTGGGAAGTGCATCGTGCATCGCAGTCACACTCGAGTGATTCTTTTGGGACATATCTGCATTTCGTGTGGGAAAGAAAATGGTCAATGGAATATGTTGTCCCCTAATCTTTCGGGTTGTTAAACCGAAACTGTGCTATCACATCTTTCTGTCTACATGCTACCTAAATCAAGGCGGTGTACCATAGGCTACGCGCTTGGCGCGCCATAGGATTTTGATCTTGCGCTATTTAATATGCTTTATTTAATATGCTTAATTTAATAATTTGTCATATTTTCCAGCTGATATTTTGGCATATGGAGGACCAGGACTGCCATAATAAAAAATAAATAAATACATTTATAAAAGTATAAATAAAAGTATAAATAATTAAATAATTATAAAAATAATTGAATAATTAAATTTTTGTATTAAAAAAGGCTATTTCAGTATTTTTACATGTATTTATTTGTGCATTTCTACATTTATTTATTTAATCGATTTATTCTTAAATATATTTATACATTATTTTATTTATTTATTTCTGTATTTCTACATTTATTTATTTATTTACGTATTTACACGTTTTATTTATTTCCGTAAATGTTAAGAAGGTAGGCGGTCCTATCAGGCTACAACCGGATTTGTTATAGGGGTGTGTTTGGAGCTACTACTACCGCCCCTAGCCTAGGTTACCTAAGTCGAAGAAGAAGCTATATCTATACCCAACTCACACACCAAACTAATTAAAATAGCTATTGCCAGAGGCAAGGCCTCAACATATTTGCCGTGTCGGGTGCATAGGTCGGGTAGCACGTGGCCCTTCGCCTAGGACACGCCCGCCTCGAGCACTACATACTCCATGCGTCCAGGAATTTGTATCGTAGCAATGTTGCCCAAAACGAAATGTGGCACTGTATACAAAAATGTGTAGGAAGTTGAGCAAACTCGTCTTTTCTATTGTTTTGAGATTGTGTATGTGACGGAGATCGTCCGTCCCCCTCAGGGAATCGAACCCTGATCTCCCATGCAGAGAGCAGACGCTCCTACAAGGCAGGCCAAAAACCCATGGGCCCTAGCCTGCGTCGCCAGAGCGTCCTATGAGGTGTCGGAGAGTGAGGATTA
>JAOEGT010062677.1:0-17354 GCA_025447795.1 Speoplatyrhinus poulsoni
GCACTTTGTGTTACATGAATTTGTATGAAAAGTGCTATATAAATAAAGATTGATTGATTGATTGATTGATTGATTGACGTGTGTGACTGTGTGTGTGTGTGTGTGTGTGGTGACAGCCCCAGTGCTCCTCTCCTCTCCTGCCCCCTCCCCCTCAAGGCTGTCTGCGCTGGGGGCTGGGCCACAGAGCAGCCCTGACCACTGCACCTCTGCACATGATGATACCGTTTTACGCTGGTTATTGTGGAGCTGTACTTTAGCGAGCCGCTTGCTTGTTGGCTGGCCCTCCTGAAAGAGAACACATTCGAGTTTAAACGTTGTGTCATATGCCTGTACAAATATTTCTTTACAGCGAATCTCTTAGTTACAACAGTGATCATGAGAAACAATCTGACGACAGAAAATTGTATAGTATAATAATCTTATACTTAAGACAACAAGGAAATCAATATGGGAAATCTTCATCTTCACTGACGTTGTGGCTTTAGTTTTATCCTTAGTGAGCAATATGCAAAGTGAGCTTTCAGTCATATGGAGGATGCCTGGTCTGATAAAGTAAACAGACTCTCAGATGCACGTCTGAGCTTCAGGTGAGATTGAACTTTAAGATGCCATATTGACTTAAGGACAGATGCAGCTGATAGCTGCAGCAAAGGGAAATGCCAAATATAAATGGAAAATTAGGAAAGATAAGGCAATAAATATATTTTAATACTATATTATATCAACTATATTAAGTTTACTAAATGATATTAAATTAAGTAAACTGAGATAGATTATAAGTGCTCTTATGCAGCCTAATCACCTTTTTTAGCTTTAAGCAAAGCCAGAATCAATAAGCAAACAGGAAAGCACATATTTATTGAAATATTGGTACACACGATATTTAGAATGCACAGTAGTCTATGGTATAGGCATTAATGTTTTTTTGTTTTGATTTGGGCAAAACTGTCCGTCATGTGTCCAGGTTTTCTGTGAGACACAGGTGGCAACCCTAAAGCCCGTTGCACACCGCAGGCGGAGCTGATACGGAGATTAAGCGCACGTGTTTTCAGGACTGTTTCTCCGCTGTGCTTTGCACACTGCCTGCGGACGCGGACAGCTGGCAGATTTCATCCCCCCCGCCCACCAGCTATGTCTGTCAGTTTTCCATGATAGCCTACTGGGTCATGGAGGATCAGTGTAGTGGCTGCATGCGGTATTACAGGCTGGTTGAGGATCTGTGTAGTGGCTGCATGCGGTATTACAGGCTGGTGGAGGATCTGTGTAGTGGCTGCATACAGTATTACAGGCTGGTGGAGGATCTGTGTAATGGCTGCATATGGTATTACAGGCTGGTGGAGGATCTGTGTAGTGGCTGCATACGGTATTACAGGCTGGTGGAGGATCTGTGTAGTGGCTGCATACGGTATTACAGGCTGCGCTGAGATGACATAGTGGCACTCCTGATGAAGTATTGGTCAATAGCAGGCCGTTGGCCACTTAGGCGCACATTCACAGAGTGGATCTATCACACACGCACGCACGCACACACACACACACATCCAGATGTGATAACAGGCATCTGATGCTTTAATAAAATGGCCGTCTTGGCGAGGGGGTGCTCTAATGAAGCGTTGTGTTTTCAGTGGCACATGAAGACGATACATCACAGGCATCTATTGGCTGCTCCTTTGCGTCGGACAGAAATTGAAGCGGCTGTCTGGAGTAATGGAGCGTGAAACCCTCTGTGCCCTCCAATAAATAATGCTAGCATTAAAATATCAACACACTCGCCAGAACTGTTGTGTTGTGAATGGGTTTATCAGTGCTGTCTGCTGGTCTGCGCGTGAGTTTTAATTTGAGGCTGCTGTTTGTTTGTGTGTATAACTGGCTGAGTGTTCCAGTTTGGTATTGTGCAGCTGTGCACTAAAAGCAAAGCCACTTGTTACTTTCCCGGGCCCTAAACCAAAAACATTACAACGTGACTGGGCTACTAGCCAACAGGTGCAGTGACGCGACAAGTCTCTGCTGCTAAAAATGTGTGAATATGGCACTTTACGGCTTCAAAAGGCAAAAACATGTTAATGTCAGTTGGCAAAATGGTGTGTTGCATATAAACCCATGTGCTTTTTATCCTCTGTGGCCTACAAATGGCATTTGTGAATCTGCTTACTAGCTCTTCATTAGCAACAGGCCTGTAATTGTAATTGTTGACAAAAGGGTAACCTTCTCACAGTGCAGTCTGGTGAAGAGAAGCATCTGTGCTGCCACAGCAACGCAGATCCATCATGGTTGGGAAGTTACTGATTATACAGAAAACTAACTGTAATCCAATACAGTTTTCAGATAAAATAGAGGAATCAGCTTACAGGTAGAGTATTAATTAAAATAATAATTAGATGACTACTAAAACACATTTAAAACAATCAGCTGTTCTCTTATTAACCTTTCATTAAAGTCAATCGATAATTTAAATGATGTCCTACTTAATTTAATGATCCCCTGAGCAACATAAACCGTCACAAAAACAGAAAGATGTTGCATGCCAACGCAGTAAATAGCCTTGGATGGCATTTCAAAGAACAGTGTTTAGGCGTGAGGTAATCTAAAAGTAATGCACAGTAATCAGATTGTGTTACTGAATTTAGGTAATCCAAAAAGTATGTTACTGATTATAATTTTAGTCAGGTAACTAGTAACTGTAACAGATTACATAAAAAAGTAACTTACCCAGCTGTGTTCTTGCTTTGGCCTCAATCACAGAAAGAGCATCAGTTGTGTGCAGTGTGGTCTAGTTCAGGGGGTACATGCCAAGCTCCCTCCCCCTCAAATAGCATCAGCCCCCATTTCGACATCCAGGGGTCTAGCGGGCCTACTTATTGCTGCACTCATCCAAGAACAAACTCTGACATTACATCTGGTGGTTAGACCTTCTAGCAGCTTTGTAAGGAGCGGAGGTGCCTGTTCATCGCTTGCTGAGCTGCAGGCAGACAGCTGTATCTGGCAGTGAGAGGCTCTGCTGACATGATGTCTGGACTCTAGGCTGGCTGACTGCACTCTGTGCACATTGCAGGACCTGTGGGTCTGAGAGTGTTTGAGGAAATGAATCAATCTCCAGATGAACAGAGGCTGACAGGGTCTGGTCCAGCTGTGGGGACTCCAGCCAGGCTGCACAAACCCGGTCTTAACGGGAAGGAGATTCACCTTTGGTAGTGGGAAACATCGGATTTGCTCCATTTATTTTGCAGAGTTCAGGCTTGTTTCATTTAATATTAACTGCTAATGATATGGCTTGTTATTAAATGACATAATATGGTGTGTGTGTGCGCCGTTGTATCAAATAGTATATTATAAATAACCTTAGTTCAAGAGTAAAGTGTGTTAACATGTTCTAAGTGACTGTTACCGTTCTGTGTGCAGTTACATATGTCCATGCTGCGTTCAAGAACGCTCACAGTACATGTTCTAGTGGCTGTTGATGGTGATGTCCTGGTGGAGATCTGTGTGTTGTTCTCTGTACGTGAAAGGTCTGCAGTGTGTAGGTGTACCACAAACATCTACACTACGTCTCTCTCTCTCACCATGCAGATGCTGTGTAATGTGTGATAGCGGAGGCTGTATCCGCGGCCACCCGAGAGCGCTGCAGCACATTAGAGGTGCCCCCCCCCCCCCCTGGTCATAGCCAATCAAGACAACACCATGTTTCCCCACCTCAGTGTTCCTTCTAGACGACGTGATCCCAGAGGAGCACGGTGTCGTGAAACGACGGTACCGGGCGTTAATGAGACCAGCCACGG
Organism: Speoplatyrhinus poulsoni; assembly: GCA_025447795.1. Taxonomy (NCBI): domain Eukaryota; kingdom Metazoa; phylum Chordata; class Actinopteri; order Percopsiformes; family Amblyopsidae; genus Speoplatyrhinus; species Speoplatyrhinus poulsoni. The sequence continues at coordinate 3,777 of JAOEGT010062677.1, forward strand.
CGATATATTGTCCTTTAGGGCATCACCGTTTTGTATTCCTGCCTGGAAAAGGAGCGGTTGGCTGAGCATGCACACTGGTCATCAGACGTTCTGTTTAGTAACTGGAAAACCTAAATTATTATCACCTAGTAAATTACCAATGAAAATTCATTTTTAGGTTGTTTGTCCTTTCGGAATAGCCTGCAGTATGAACGCACAGCACATGCCCGTCTGCGTGAGCGACCATTTGTTTAATTAATGATGTCGGCGGAAGCACGCGTGTTTTTACAGCACATTTTACTGTAAAGCAACCGCGTTCAGGTCCGGCACAAGAGAACAGCAGCTTTCCGTAGTGAAATGTTCTGACGGTAGAAGATTTGTTGCTAAAACACGGGCTAATCTCCTGGCCGACACAGCCAGCTGAGGCCAGCAGAGATGAGACATCCTAATAGTAATATCCCTCATTTAGAGGGAAAAAAGCCAGTCAGCATAAAAACTGCTCCCTTCATGCTAAGTCAGGCTACGCGACAGGAAAAGGCACACAGCCTGACAGCCCAAAGCCTTATCTGTGTTTTCCCTCCTGAATAACGACTATAAATAAGAAGTCTGCAGCAGTCAGCAGATTTCCGACATGCCATTTGTGTCCCGAGAGGAGAGAGTTGTTTCTCTGAAAAGTGTCTGGTGGTTTATTCCTTCATCCCATCTCTATCCCAGAAGAGAACACTCCTGTTTCTACGGATACAGAGATTTCAGGATTAAGATTTACAGGACCATGTCTTTTCTTTTTCCTTTTTTAACATATTCTTCAGGGAGTAAAAATAAAATGAACAATAAATAAAATACAGATTCTCTGCTCCCTGCCATAAATAAATATTACTGCTAATCTTGTCATGACAACAGTCAGTTTAAATGACCCATTAGTATTTACACACAATAAATAAAGCTTATTTATAGGTCTATTTAAACAGCTACGCTACTTCTCCATTTTGTTTCTCGTGTTTCATGCCTATCAAATCCAGTTAACAGTATTATCAAAGTATTGTTAAAATGTACCGAATACAAAAGAAGGTACTAACATAACCTAATGTATACAGGTTGCATATAATAGCCTAGCCACAAATAAATATGTTGTATCTGATCAAAGCCCCTCTCTCTGTATGTCATTTTTATGATACAAATTGCACTAACATATTAAGCTAACATGTAGCACATGTTTTAGGACAGTTCAGTTATGTAGAATTATATGCCTATATTAACATAGCCAACTTTTATGACCAAACATTCAGGGGAGCATCAAAGTTACATATATTAGCCTAGACTAGGCTACAGTATAGTCTGCATAGCCTATAGTGTTTGACAACACTGATCGATTGAATGCGCTGGGCCTGCGGGTTTACTTACTAAGCACAATATTTTATTAGTAAGCCATATGCTACAGTAGGCTATGTAGGCTAGCATTGCGTGTCTATAAAAATAATAGACAAAATGATGCAGTGTTTAAACAAGGCAGTCACAGGGCTCCTTCAGCCCGCTGAACATCAACAGTGCTCGTAACGCAACTTGTAGTGAACTGTCCTGCTAATGAAGAAACCAGCTAGATGCTCATCATGACTGCTCTCACATTCAGTGATCTGTGGTGAAAGCTGCTCGCATAAACCTCTTTAATGAGGCCTAGACCCACTGCTGTCTTGTTTTGTGGTGTTTCCTTGTAGCTACCCTGGTCTCACAAGCTCTACGTTGACAAGTTGGCAAGTGTCTGGAACCCCTCCATTCAAAAGCATTTGTCATAAAGTAAGGATGGCTCCGATGCGATACTGAGATTGGAAATCGGTCTGATACTGTCTTAAATAGCTGGATCGGTATCTGTGACAATTAGACCGATCTATGGGGGTGGTACAATTAAATTAATTTACACATGTAGGTCTACTGTCAAGCATCAGCCATGTCTTACCTAGGCTACACTACCAGCAGCAGGTTTCTAAAATGCACATACTGTAAGTCCTAAAATAGAGATTGGCTGTCATTTACTGTAATTTACTTTGCAACTTAACTTTAGAAAAAACACTCAAACTAATGCATACATCATTGACAACATTGTAATATTTCCTTATATTCATATAACCCATGTTACAGTATGTTTTACAGAGTTAGGAAAGCAATGTTCAACCCTGATTCCTTACACAAACATGATTCAGTCTCTTCCTCAGTCACTGAGGAATACAGCTTAATTTATCACTGGAGTCAGATCAGTACTCGGTTTTGGCCGATACCCAAAGTGCAGGGATCTGTATCGGTATTTGTATCAAGACTGAAAAAAGTTTATTGTGCCATCCATATTATAAAGGCGGTACTAATATTGAAATCATTGAAATCATATTTCCGAATAAGTGCTGTCCAATAGTTTCAAAATAAACAAGAGGCCAGATAATATTCATGAAATTCCTTTTGGGTCTGGTTCGACCAGGCTAGATGTCTCAGTCTTTGAGCAAATCAATAATCAGATAGATGCTTGATGGACTGTTACATTCCAGACTGTTACTTGTGGCGAACTGATATTTGAGAGATCAGGATGGTCTCACGAGGCCACAAGGAAAGGTCAAAAGGCTATTGTCCTTACACTGTAGATGTATATACAGAAACTATCTTGCATTACCCATCTCTTATTTATCTATTTATTTTAACTGCTAAATATACTGTAATGATATAATAATAATAATAACCTGGCACAACCTTTTCTTTGGAGAAAAAGAAACATTCACATTTCTCACACGACTGGTGAGAGATCTGTTGGGAACTGTCGAGTTAAATTCCTAATTAGATTTGCTCTGTCTAATGAACCCTCAAAACACTGTGCAGGATTTGTCTGTTTGTTTTATTTGCTTGTTTTTATGCATTTTTTTCCCTTCCTTTTAATTTACTGCTGTTGAGGCGGTGAGCGCGGGTCTCCCAGGGATACTGAACAGCTCTGTTCCCGTGTGTTGCCCGTGAAGCGCCACATTAAATAAACCCCCCTCTGAGGTCTAAACCCCCAGCTGGGACGCGGTCAGGCTCTCTGACTGCGGCTAATGCATTAGGTCCTAACGTGAGTTAGGGCAGGATTCAGTGTGTGTGCGCTGGGGTCCTGTGTGTGTGTTCTGGGGGCCCTGTGTTTGTTCTTGGAGCCCCTGTGTGTGTTCTGGGGGGCCCTGTGTGTGTTCTGGGGGGGCCTGTGTGTGTTCTGGGGGCCCTGTGTGTGCTCTGGGGCTCCTGTGTATGTTCTGGGGGCCCCTGTGTGTGTTCTGGGGGCCCTGTGTGTGTTCTGGGGGGCCCTGTGTGTGTTCTGGGGGCCTGTGTGTGTTCTGGAGGCCCTGTGTGGGTTCTGGAGGCCCTGTGTGTGTTTTGGGGGGCCCTGTGTGTGTTCTGGGGGCCTGTGTGTGTTCTGGCAGCCCTGTGTGTGTTCTGGGGGCCCTGTGTGTGTTCTGGGGGACGTGTGTGTGTTCTGGGGGACGTGTGTGTGTTCTGAGGGCCCTGTGTGTGTTCTGGAGGCCCTGTGTGGGTTCTGAGGGCCCCTGTGTGTGTTCTGGGGGCCCTGTGATCGGTGATCCTTGCCTGTTCTCCTCCAGGACCGTGCGCTTACTTAGCGTAGTGTTCCTGTTGACACGTGTTTATTTGCGTCGCCATCGCTCCTCATGCAAAGCGCAGAGAGGCGTGAAACACCGCTGACGTGCAGTGACAGCCTTGTTTGTGTCTTGCGTTGTTCCCATTACAGCTCCCACCAGCAGCAGTACCAGTCTGGCCTCTCTCTCTCTCTATCTCTGTCCTCTTTTCTCTCTCTCTCTATCTCTGTCCTCTTTTCTCTCTATCTCTATCTCTATCTCTGTCCTCTTTTCTCTCTATCTCTCTTTCCAACGTGAATAGTTATATGAAAGATGTTTTATTGTAACATCTTTCATATAACTATTCACGTTGGAATTAATTCAAGCTGCGCATGCGAGTCAGACATGCTACACCCTGCACTCCCCAAAGTGGACGACAATCTGGAAGGACCATAGGACATGCCTCACACCAATTAGTCGTTTTGCCACTACAATATTGGTTGCTTACAATAGCTGGTGCATGACCTATCCAACAATTGACAAATGTACTACATGTATGTCACTTTGGATGAGGTACATGTAAATGTACACTCAAGACAGTGGTGGAGGTCTGTACGGGGGGGTTTAACTCTGTCATGTGCAAGTAAGGGGTCACCACAGGGTCACCTGAGGGCCTGTCACCTCCAACACCTCACATAACGCTCCCCAGGCAGCAGCCAGCCTCGGCACACCTCTCAGAGCAGCAACGCTCCTTAAAGGAGTAGTCAGCTAATTTGTAAACAAATACACTTTCGTCAAATCCCCCAAAGATCTCCTCGCATTTCGCTAGCATACCGTTCTCTGTGCGTGCTGAAAAGAATGACCCAGTACTTCTACACAGCCCTGGCTCCGTGAATAGGAACAAAGATAATTTAGTGGCGAACACCGCTCACAACAACAACGCTGCTTGGCTTCGCAATGCGTATCAATGAGTTGGGGGCGGAGCTTCTGAGGGAGATTGCTTTGATTTTAGGTCAAAGGACCTATCAGGGCCGTCCCATGTTCCGGGCGGTGTCAGGAACACTCTCGGTCGGCCCCTGAAGGGCTCATCGTCACGTTAATTAGTAATTACTCCAAAGACAAATGAGAACACCTGGCATCCCGGGGTGACAGATGCCCTCCTCCCTCCCCCCTCTCCCCCAAACATCTCTCCGGGAGAGCTGATCCTCTGATCAAACACTACATTACAAACATTAGAGGGTGCTCTCTATGGCGTTGGAGGTAGAAGTTGTTATGTTTGTCTAATTCATAGATAGCAGAGGGTGCTGTCTATAGCTCTCTATTTTATTTAGGCTTGATGTCAACTTGCCGGAACTAAAATAAACAGGGTAGAAGAAGGTTTCCTAACGGGGTGATCACATCAGCTTAGTGGTTTGGCTTTTCTCAGACGAACGTTACAGCAAGGTTGTTACTAGGAGGGGGGAACGGTTCTGGCCATGGCGTAACCATGGCATAACCACGGCGTAACCAGACTGAAGATGGTGAATATGGTCTGGCCATGCTGCACTGGGAAGTGGTCGCTTCCTCCTATCGGCGTTTCTACAATGGTTTTGAACGCCTCATCCAGCTGGACCACCATGTGAAACACGTCATCTTACTACCTCACCCTGATTGGTCCACCAGCAGGGTGGCTGTGTCACACTAATGCCAACAGACTGTAATCTAAGCGAACATTGAGACGTTTGGATCAGTCAGGAGTCGCCATGCTAGTAAAACTCTTCCAGTCTTCATAAAACGTGTCGATATGTAATAATGGGCAAACCAATTAATTTACATATGAATAAATAATAGATGTGCTCTTGTGCTTCAATGGTTTCAGTGAAAATCTGTTTCTATTTTGTTCCTATAAACTAAAACTTTAACTGACAATTCATTTACAAATTCTGTTCAATCTACATTGTTGGAAAAACTATACATTCTCTCTCAAGTATATTATTACATTTCTGGTGAAAATACTTAAAATACATCTTAATCCTTCAGCAAGTGATTGATTTGTGTTGTTTGGCGTAGACTGAGCCTCCCTCCATGGCTTTGTATTTGCACATTAATATTCTAAATAATTTAAAGTCTACAAGAATACATGAGATGTTAGTTTAAGATGCAGGTTTCTTGCTGCGTCCCTCTGATTCTCTTGTCTGCACCAAGTCTCATTAATGAATAAATGTCAAAAGCAAGTTACAGAAACCTGAATTAACCACATGTTGGGTTTTAAAGGCTATGTAGGTCATCTGCCTCGCTGACGATGGCGTTTCCTTGTTCAGTCGTTTGTGTACAATTCTGTATGACTTTATACACTTTGTACACCTTATGGTCTTCCAAAAGCCAACATACTTGGTTTTATTCTTGTCAAATTACAATTGATGGGAAAAATAGAAAGAAGTTTAATCAGAAATGCCAAAAGTTTAACAGTGTGCCTTTGAATGCCAAACAAACCCCCTCAACATTAGAACAACATTATGGATGGCAGTTTTGCATTTCAAAGGATTCTTAGTCTCTTTGATCTATTTTTTCCAATTCACCTTCAGATATGCTCTGAAGTCACAAATATTTATAATATGGAATAATATGCAAAGCCCTCTTTTATTAAATCACACTCTCTGTGAAAGCTGCAAGCGCTCGCTCTGCTTAACAGACTCTGACCTCAGATATGATTTCTGCAGAGGGACCCCTAGGCCAGAACACCCTATCACCAACACTGTCAGTACGACTGGCCCACACAGATCCACACAGCGCCCTGTGCTCTGCAAACAATGCACACGGCTTGCTGTTAAAAGATGGAAATTGAGGTGCTAAAGGTGAATGAGGCAGTATAGCACATCGTTTAGACGTGTTTTGTTAGATAATCCATTCCGTTGCTTCTGACAAAAGATAAAACGTTGGGGTCTTGAAGCGCCTGCTGGCAAACCCACTGAGATTGTAACGCTGCCTTATCTGCCAGGCAAACAGGGAGCTCTCTGATAGATTGAGCCTCTCCGCGGAAGCAATCTTTATTCACAGAGGGATGGTTTAATTCTACGCAAACCTTCCACGCAAGTGTCGTCTTATCCATCCTCTCTTTTGTTTTTCTAGAAGAAAAGCTTTGTGTTCTTGGTGGAACTTCACATCACTCAGTTATTGAATTACCATTTGTTCTCAGTTCTCCACAGAAACCGGTTTTGTTTTAATTTTCCAACTTTGCACGTCATTGCCTGGAGATCAATTTTTCCAGTCACAGCTGAAATCCTCTTGAAATGCTTCATCCGTGCACACACTTTGTCTCGAACACTACTCACGGTGTTTGCATGCGAGCCAAAGCACCACACAAGCTAATGTACAACAGGACGTGATTGAATGGTATCGCGGCTGGTCTCGCTACAACAGACTGCAGTGCGGTGTCAAACAAACCACATTACATTATTATGGGTGAAATTCGCTGCGTTCCGAGCAAATGGGATTTTTAATTACACATTAAAACCAGCTAATTGTTCAACTAAATCAATTAGTGGAGGGAAATTATATCCTGCCGCTAGTCATACTGGAAATCATTCAACGTGCTGCTCGTGCACCTTGACATTATTACACAGGAATACCTTTTTAGATAGTTGGTGGTATTATAACAATTCAATATAAGCTTGCAGCTCGGTCAATTTAGAGAGATCTAGTGTCATTACTCGTGGTATATTTTAAAACATCCCATTACTTCTGACATTCATGCGTACTTGCAGAGGCATAATATGTGAGCAGTATTTGGCTCCAGTCACCAAATAGGCCCTGGAGGGACAGCGTGCAGCAGACATCACCACCACCATTCTGTCTGAGAGCGTGCTCAAAGCAACCTGGTTGGGCCGGAGCAGCCGTGTGGTGTGGTGTCCCCGGTGGTCATTTAGCAGCACTGCACCGCCTCCCTCCCCACCAGCAGGCCCACCATGTGCCAATCAAATGCCTGTTAGGCAGCTGTTGAGTCTGCTCGTGGCCCGGAGGGAGCCCACCCCCCCCCACCCCCCATCCCCCATCTCATGAGCTTTGAGCTTCACTTCTCCCCGTGAGCTACAATCGTACGCACGGTGCGGACATCCGCCTCTTGGCTGTCAGATGCCCCCAGCGTTGCTGTTGAGGGTCACGCATCTTTTGAAACGTGCATGCATATCTTGAGCAATGCACGAGACTGGAGCCTGTGTGCGTGCGTGTGCACACAGGCTCACACATACAGCTGATTAGAGCTCCTATTGGAAGTTACTTTAGCTAAATTACTGTAAATAATATGTCACACGAGCAGCAGCAGCTGCAACATCGACATCTACGCCTACTGTGATAACATTGTCTACCTAAGTGATTAAACCAGGAGTGTCATTCTTTCACAAGGAGACTGTAGTGACTAATTATCTTGATTCCTTCATTTTCCTCTCTTTCCAAATGGGAGATGGACATTATAGAAGGCCTACCAGAACTGTATATTCAAACTGTTGTTATTATAATGCTTTTAAAATATTATTTCACCTCCGGCTTCCATCCCAACCCCCTTAACAGATATGCCCCATAACAAAACATCTCAGCAAAATGTGTGTGTGTGTGTGTGTGTGTGTGGGGGAGGGGTGCATTGATTTATGGGGGAATTAATTAACATTAATTCCCAAGTGCCGATCAATCTGAGGCCACAATTATTTTTCTGCAGCAAACTGTTGTGTGGTAAATTGACTTTGTTGGTAGATGTAGCTGTATGGGCGCTGCCTACGTTGACACGGCCACTTAAAAGACCGAAAGCGTTTTTATATTTTGCTTCCATTAAAATGCATTACACCGCTCCATCTTGTAAATATTTCAATATCTTTGACGTCAACCACCGGCATCGATGGAGAGGGTCTGGCTCCTGACGAGTATCTTAGTGAGGTTTGTAAATGTTTTACATAAACGCTGGCTCGCAAATTGCAGACTGCTGTCGGAAATGTAGACAAGCATCAGACCTGGAGACCACCGTTATATAGGCTTGTATATCTGGTTCTACTGAGAGACCACCGTTATGTAGGCTTAAGGCTTGTATCTCTGGTTCTACTGAGAGACCACCGTTATGTAGGCTTGTATCTCTGGTTCTACTGAGAGACCACCGTTATGTAGTCTTGTATCTCTGGTTCTACTGAGAGACCACTGTTATGTAGGCTTGTATCTCTGGTTCTACTGAGAGACCACCGTTATCTCTGCAGGCTTGAATCTATGTGCTTAGATCAAGTTCAAAATACTATAAATATAAGCTCTGCCTAGGCAACGGGAATAAGTATACTGTTTAGCAGAATCCTTCGTAATTATGTGAAAAGAAAATATACATGTTATTTCTGAATTTGGTTCCGATCTTAAAAGGACAACTTTGAGCAATTAATTTGTTTCTGCATGTTCTGTATATTTACTCTAATGTTACATATGGACAAATAAGAGACTTTGTTTTGACTCATTGCTCATTACCTTCCAGGTTAGGTAGTTTTAGTGACACTAAGTCAGCATTGATCAGTTCAAACAGCTAAGATAATAATAGGTCTACTCTTTCAAGTGACAAGACAATATGGCCGACATTTTTGTGTTAATATACATTTCTTTGTTTTGGGAGTTAGCGGCATTTCTTCTATCCTCCCCTTTTAGGCCAAATGAACACTGAGGACGTGTTTCACCCAGACATCCTATTAACAACACTTTCGTGGACGTGCAATGAGTCATTATTGGATTACGTCAATAATCAGACAGACAGACAGACAGAAATGGCATCTGTAAGGGCATTGGTGAAACGCCTGCAGCCTGCATAACCACGTACTCTGCTAAGACCCATGCTGGCAAGGCATTTCTCGACTGTATATCCGTACTATAAAGAAGAGACAAGCGCACGCCTCTCCACATATATCCACTCTTGGGGATCCCAGGACTTTATTCAGCAATAAAAAATATACACCAGGGAGAACAATATCTTCCTGCTCCCCTTTCAAATGTCTTTTATAGTTTTTATCCCTCCTTCACAGAATCAGACGTCATTGCCCAGGCGAACATCCCATAATAATCCGAACATTGTAAATGGGCCGGGGGGACCGGGAGGGTGGGTGTAGAGTGGGGGAGGGTGGGTGTAGGTGGGGTGAGTGGGGGTGGGGGGGGAAGGGTAGTAGTGGTTTGAGAAAAACAGCCCCATCAGTCAGTCCGGCAGCATTGACAGTAAAACCCAGTGCAGTCTGCTGGAGGGAGGGGCGGGGCTGAGACAGGTCTGGCCCCGGGGTGGGTGGGGTTTTGGCCTCAGCCCACCTGGGTTGATGCGGGTATCCCAGGGGCCTCTCCAGGGGCGGCCTCCCCAGGGGCGGCCTCCCCAGGGCCCTCCCCGTAGAGCTGGGCCAGCCCGTGGAAGGCGGGGCCCCAGTCATCCAAGAAGTCGTAGTCCTGCTCCGAGAGCGTGCGGGGCGTGTCCAGCGAGCTGACGGAGCCGGCAGGCGAGCCGTGGCCCTCGTAGGCGTACGTCTGCAGCGAGTCGTACGGCGGCACGCTGCCGTCGCCGTCTGCCTCCGCCAGCCGCTGCCGCAGGAAGGCGCGGACGTCGCCCTGGTCCACGCGGGGGCTGCCGCCTCCGCCGCCCCGCGCCGCCTCCGGACGCACGTCCCGCCGCAGCTTCAGGTCCTCGGCGGCGGCCGGGTTGCGCAGGGCGACGATGTCGAAGGCCTCGGTGTCCTCCTCGCCGCCGCCCTCGTCGTCGTAAGCAACCACGTTCTCCCGCACGTCCTCCTCTGAGACGATGAGAGGCTCCTTCTTGTTGCGCCGCAGCGTGATGAAGAGGACCACGATGGCTGGGGTGGGGGGAGGAGGGGGAGGTGCATTAGCCAGGGCTCCAGCACAACAACACACACACACACACCAGCCAGGAGACACCTGGGTGCCCCCCTGGGTCCAGGCCTGGATGCAGGGTTCCACAACCCCCACAGTTGCTGCTCTGCGGCCTGGGCTAACGAAGCGCTTCCCATCAGTGGTCCTGAAGGGCCCCCTGGCCTGCTCCAACACACCTGACTCAAATGAATGGCTTGTCCAGGCTCTGCACAAGCCCGATAACGACATCCATTCATGTGAGTCAGGTGTGTTGGAGCAGGGGGACTACAGCATGCAGGACCAGGGTCGGGAAACGCTGGAAAAGTTGACAGATTATTTATATTCCATTTTCCAGCAAAAATGTACTTTGTTTTGTATTGTGTCTTATAGACAAAGAGCCGCAGGAGGTGGGGGGAGCAGGGGATTCTGGGGTTGTGGCATTTCACTGTTTCCTGTTCATGTATTTCACGCAGAATGGGAGCATCTCCATTGTTGTGTCAGTCATGAAGGAGAGACGTGCTTCACAAGCACCGTAATAAAATCAAGACATCTATGGGAGTGGTGTCGACAATGTCGCCACTGATTTCATGCTAATGTTATTCCCTACGTGGGCCCGTGTTCGTTAATTCATAGCTCATAACACTTTAACACGTTGTGGTTCGTAAACAGCTAACCAAATGAGAGGCAAACATCAGCCGCGTTTATGTGCATATTTATCCGATTTTCCATTAGGACACTAAAGTTAGCCAAGCGTTGAAGAGTTGTAAATCAATAATACACATTAGCCGTCATTAGCATTGGCTGCGATGATTGTTTGAATGCAAGCTGCTGCTGTTGTGGAAATCTGCTCGTTATCGTCACGGGAGCAGATTGAACATCACGCCCAGCCCAAACACAACACTGTACAGTTAAGGGGAATACGACAAGCAGCGACAACGTATGGAGGGGAGACTTAACGGAGCCCCCCGTGGCTCTACAAATGATACGTTAACTCACAGTGGCCTCTGTGCTGACGTTGTCACGGGCGACCGCCTCCTCTAACAGCTAATAGACGACATGATACATCTCAGAAGTTGCCCCGACAATTAATGGCTGTCATACCTCTTGAGTTAATGAAGATGGTCGCACAGCAAGGCCTTGGCACAGATTTAATGAACCTGTGACAGTAGAGGAGGTCCATCTCCAGGGGAACCAGGAGAACATCAACGCAGAGGAGACACATGAATCAATAATCACACAGAGGAGCTTTGCTTCACATAACGAAGGTCCTTGTGCTGGGAGGGGAAGCCAAACGCCAAACATACCTTTGTGTAACATCTGAGTTTCTAGACACTAAAGCGCCGTGTCGATTTTAAAGGATTGCCTGCTTTCTAATGTTCTTCTCAGGACGGAACCTTCTAACAGATCACCCTCATCTGAGGAGGAGATGATGATGAGAATCCTGCAGCAGTTTGGTGCAATAGGAGAGAGAGAGAGGCAAGATCACCGTAGTGACGGAGAGTGGGAGCAGGTAGAGGTTAGAGCCTCCACAAGGTGATGGATGCGTTTGGCTAATCTATCTTTCATGACATTCGTTTCCTATAGCACACAGAGGACGTGGCGTGACACAGTTTCTCAGAGGCATTTATCCACAGGCCACAAGACAAACAGGCTTTTTCAAACCAGAGCGATTGCAAACATTTATCAATATCTGACTGCCAGGATATTTATTCTCACCGTGAAGTTTCGTGATAGGATTTTGAGAGAATTCACCACAGCTAATAGCCTAATCTGTAATTTATTTTAGTCTGGGCTATTTTAGGAGGACTCTCTCCTCGAGTGGGGCGGACTGCAGCCGGAGAGAGAGAGATGATAATTTGTCCGGGCTGGTGCTTATCGGTGCCCCGTCAACCAATCACACATGCAGACCAGGTTTATGTGAGGTCGGCCGGGTCATGGCTTCCTGCATTGACTCGGTCCAGTGTGACGCTCACTGTGTTAGCATGTAATGTGTTAGCTGTTAGCTGTGGTACCATGCGATGCTACCTGTAGTAGCATGTAATACTAGCTGTGGTACCATGTGATGCTAGCTGTTATCTGTGGTACCATGTGATGTTAGCTGTGGTACCATGTGATGCTACCTGTAGTAGCATGTAATGCTAGCTGTTAGCTGTGGTACCATGTGACACTAGCTATGGTACCATGTAATGCTAGCTGTTAGCTATGGTACCATGTGATGCTAGCTGTTGTACGGTGTGACTACAACCTCCTGGTCCACGTGGAAGACGTGGTAGATGAACAGTAAGTGGCTTATTCAGCAGGATGGTTTCTTATAATTTATGTTGTGTAGTTTATTTCCACAGTAAAGCCTGTTATTTACACCTTGCACACGGGCTAGTGGTGTGGCTGTGATGGCTTGTGTAGTAATATTTTGAATGGCTACAGCTGAACGGCTGAGATATTGCTGTAATGGATACATCTAAGTCCCACTCTCCCCAGCAGTCCGATCAGATATTCATAGTGTTGAAGACAGCTCTGACACACTGCTATCTGCATGGAGATCTCTGCTTGTTCCCTACCACGGTTTAGTGGGGCTGGGTTCAAATACAATTACAGGAGATGTACAGGATCCTGTCTGCCACTAGATGTCGCACTAGAGCACTCAGGCTTAATGGGCCACACCCACACGCTTACGAATAATTTGCATTCTCCGCTGCTGCTCCTCCTGTGATATGCTGTCGGTGTGTACCAGCTTTCAATGATCTCGCTCTCTCTCTCTCTCTCTCTCCCCCGCTGTCTCTCGCCCCTGTGTGGTGTTGATCAGGGCAAATGGCCACTCGCTTCTGCTGATGTGATGAATATTCATAACCTGGGCGTGCTGATGATAATGTTGATGATGAATATTCATAACCTGGGCGTGATGATGATCATGTCAGACAACTGGAAAATGGGTAGCAGCTTCTTAATTATCCACAGAGCTCCACAAAGGGTGCGTATGTGTGTGTGTATGTGTGCGTGTGTGTGTGTGCGTGTGCGTGTGTGTGTGCGTGTGCGTGTATGTGTGTGTGCGCGTGTGTGTGTGTGTGTGCGTGTATGTGTGCGTTTGGTACATTTAATGAGGGGTGTTTGATGTTGGACTCTAAAGTGCTGCCTGGTCAGAATGTTCTTCACAGGTAACATGACGGCTGTCTCACCCCCCAGCCCC
>JAOEGT010062686.1:0-33192 GCA_025447795.1 Speoplatyrhinus poulsoni
AACCAACATACTGTTACAAAAATGTGAATATATTAATAATTTAGCTAAAAACCTTGTTGTGAAATAAACTAAATTCAATTGTAATTAAATAAAACATGTAATTGAACCATAATAATCATACAGTAGTGCTTAGTGTAGCAGACATATTAGGTGAAGTATAATCCAGACTCATATACTGTACCTATCTAGAATTGCATTTCCATTTGTGATCATCTGTTTGTCTATTTTAGTATTTAAATAAATGTCTCTCCTTTCTGTTTTATAAGGATTTATTATAAATGATGAACAGGTTGATATGAAATAGTATGAAGCTTAGGAACTAGGTTAGCCTTGATAACCGGTGAGGTCATTGTAACATGATGTGTTTATTACAAAGTTATGTTATACGATCTGTTCAGCTATAGAGGAATTCAGCACTTTAGCTATACTTTAGCTAAAAGTGTCTGCTAAATGTAAATGCATCTTTATTAGATTGTCTGCAGTTCAGGCAATTCAGTGATTAGTTTTTTGGAAATATCAGTGAATCATCCACATTGTGATTCTTGGCTGTTTGAGAATTAGGATGTGATGTCTATAATGTAAATCAATTTGGGAATTTTTCAAACACAAATTGAACACAGCTTTGTGTTTCTCAGGGATGTTGCGTCTTGTTTGGGGAGAGAGAGTCAGCTACACATGGGCCGCGATACAGAACTTTACAGAATACTTAACCTGCACTATAATAAAAGCAACGTCTATCAGGTGAGTGTGTTTACACAGACTGCAACTGGAATACACTGGCTGCCAGGCCAATTGTACAGTTGTTTGTATGCTATTTGGTAAAAGCTTTTAACCAAAGTGGCTTACAACAATGCTGTTTGTAGGAATGCGCTAAACTTAGGCAATACATTTGTATCCACATCCATTACTTATGTATGGATATAAAGCTATTTGGTCAACTTGGAATCAAACATACTCCAGGTATTATATGCTATAGCAACTGAGCTAAACAGCAACAGTAATGATATTAATCATGTTGGCTACTTAAGTTTTATATTTTTTAATTTAAATTAATGTTCAATCACATTATGTCTCTTCCTCTGTATCTAGGTCCCAGAAAAGTTTATCGAGGTATCAGAAGTGGCCCTGAGAGAGTTTTATTCAGCCATTCGGACAGGAAGAGACAATGACCCCTGCTGGAAAAAAGGAATATATAAAATTGTGTGCAAGCTGGATAGCCCTGTACCAGATGCCTTCAGACTACCTGGGTGTCCTGTTGGCTGATGTGGGTACCATCACCAACACACCAGCCATAAAGTTACTAGGAAGATAACCACGACCAATAATCCTGTGTGGGCTATTCTGCATTGTTTGGCTGTTTGTGCGAACAAGTGGCGGACAAGTTTTCTGGGCACTGAAACTTTGTGCAGGAAAAGCAACATTGCATAACATTTTAAAATGTTATATTGGAAATTGTTATTATTGATGCAGTCTTATGAGATGAACATGGGATATACAACAATTATCTTAAATATCTAAAGTCAGATATAGTCTAAAGGCATTTGCATGTACATGTTCACCAGAAGTTTAAATAATCTTGTGATTATTGAGTATGGGTTCCTCTTCTTTATAGGAAAAGGTTCATATTTTTGTCTCAGTAGCCCGAGATCTAAATGTCATTTGGATCAACATTTGTAAAGAGAAGCACATGCACTCAAGAGAGGCACTTAACATGCTCAGTGATAGTCCCACTTCTTAGTATGCCAGTCAACACGCAAAAGCCACATCATACACTTACATGTATGCAGGACTGTTGCATCCTGTCTAGAAATATGTATTATCCTGCTTTTTATAAGGACTCAGCATTAGTGGTGTGAAGACGGTGCATAAACACCCATATCATCAGTAAATTCCATAAAACCATTCATTTAATTACTGTTTGGCTATGAGCCCCTGGAGTGTTTCTGTAATAAATATGAACACAGGGATGACGTAGGCCTATATAAGTTCTACATTTAAATGAAACAACAAATGCATTATGTTCCATGCAGAATTGTGGTTTTGCATGCTTTATTAGAATCTAGGTATTTTGTAATTTCAGTGACTGTTTTATAACGTTGGTTTTGGTGTAGAACCGTATTTTTCCTTTTAGGTTATTATCTTTTCAGATTAACGATATAATGTTTGTAAATGGTGGCATATTGTAGACTATTGACAAATAGTAACAGACTAATTAAAAACTTAAAACGCTTCAAGAGGGACAAAATATTGAATTCAAGCAATTAGAATTCAGCTATTAATGATTTTATTGTCTTGATATGTCATCTTAGAATACATTTCTACATTTACATGGACATTCTCATATTCTACTAAACCAAATTTGGTATACCAAACATATTCTGAATAGATGTTTTTTGATAATTTGCCCTTATCTTCTTTATGATAAGGGAATGTACTAAATAATTTGTGTATGTAAACATAGTCAATGATTAGTGGTAATGATATCAAGACTATGAGTAGCTTTGTGAAAAGCAACAATAAATGTGTAATAGGCCACCTTTCACAGCTAAATTATAAAGAATCAGTATTAACAATAAAGTTCTCAAACATTACTAATGTTTACAAGTACATCGTAAGAGCTTATATGTGATCTATTACACATTATTTACTATTAAGATTTACTGAATTTCCAGTGAAAACATGCAAATTCCACTTGTTTTTTAAAGACAATATGTATGTTTTTCAGTATTCAGAAAAACTATTAAGTGCTAAGAGCCATTTTACTACAAAGTAAATTATTACATTCCAGGAGACAAAAATCATGTTTTTAAAAGGAATGCTGTAGGATAGTGATTAGGTTATAACGCAATTTAAAGCAAAGAATTCAAAAAGTTTATCCTGTCTGGAATTTTAAGTAGACTTCACTTAGTTTTGGAATAGCTCACACCAAATATTCATATTGTGGATTGGATTCTACATCTAACAATGCACCAAAATAAGACTTTTTCAAGTCTCTATGAGAAATGGCATGCTATTCTGTTAGCATCAGATTTTCCTTGTCATCGATACAGCACTTTGTGTGACTGTGCCTCATTTAATATTTGGTGGGTTTTGATGTTTAAATCTATATATTAAATTATTAATATGCAGTGTCACAAGCAAATGCTGTTTCTTCATTTCTTTCTCTTCTAGAGTAATGCTTTTAAACAGCCTAATTCCCACAAATACACATTAAATAAATAATTATAACAAATATTTATTATTATTACTACAGTACTACAGTACTATACTACGAATACTCGGGTCTTACAAATAGTGCTCTTGCTAAATTAATGTATAATTATTATTTACTCCTATTAATAATACTGTACTACTGATGGGCAAAGGTAGAGCGTTCCACAGGTTCGGAGCTGCCACAGCAAATGCACGATCCCCTATCAGCTTTAGCCTTGCTTTAGACACACTCAGGAGCAGCTGGTCAGCTGACCTGAGTGAATGTGTGGGTGCATAAAAGTGTAGCAGCTCAGAGATGTATGGTGGACCTAAACCATTTAGGCCTTTAAACCTCAACAAGATAATTTTAAAATGGATTCTAAAATGTACGGGCATGTAGTGAGGCCAAGATGGGGGAAATGTCCTTGTATGTACGTGTTCCAGGTAAAATACGTGCGGCTGTGTTTTGCATCTGGAGATGGGCAACAAGGGACCCACTGACTCCCACATACAGTACATTACAGTAATCCAACCGAGTGGTTACAAAAGTGTGGATTGCAGTCTCGGTGCTTTCTTGGAATAATTGACTTTATTTTGGCCAGTTGCTGTAATTGAAAAAAGCTTGATTTAACAACAGCCCTAATCTGTCTGTAAATCTTAAAGTCAGTCTATTTTCACCCCTAAATGTGTGTTGGTTGACTTGGAGTACTAAGGATCCCAGATCAACAACAGCTTTGTCACCAAAAACCATCACTTCAGTTTTACTTTCAATTTAAAGGTAAAAAGTTAAAAGTCATCAACGCCTTGATGTTGTCAAGGCAGTTGTGTAATGGCCAGACAGTGTCATTGTTTTTTAGCTGCACATAGATCTGGCTATCATCTGCATAACAGTGAAATGACATGACTATGATGATGTCAGCCTTGCATAAACCAATCTGGTGTCAGTTGTCACACCAGCAGGTGCAACAAAATTGGCATACACAACCGTCTTCAATCATTAATTAATTAATTAATTAATTTGATGTGTACAATGCTAGCCATGGGGTTAAACTGCCAAAATAAAATTGAGACTCTTTATGGTCTTATTATATAATTATAAATTAGCTCCTCCTCCTTTGTTTTCATCCTCCTTTGTTTTCATGCTGTGCTGGCTACAAGTGTGACCCCACACAAGCACACATCCACTAGATGCTGTTGTGAAATCTAGTGGCAGAAAATTATATAGAAGCAGTTTAAAAACTATTCACAGTACAGATATTCCAATATTTATGAAATGTAGGCTACATGGCATTATATGATTAGGTGCATCATGGAAGAAATATGAGAGCAATCAGGCGCGCACTCTTAGCATACACACGCAAACACACACACACACACACACACACAAATATAATATATGATACTCTCACATGCAACAAATCTAAATGCCTGATACTGCATGCCAAACAAACAAACACAGTACACATCTCGCATTACAAAAGAATGGCCTTGCTTTTCAAGAAGACAGGATTTCCCAGGGTATTCTCAAGGGGTGTTATTGTACTCCTGGTAGAGGCAGTCATTTAATCTTAATAGGCTATCATATTATATCTGCTGGATCCAGCTGACCAGGATATATTTATCAGTTGAGAACAATTGAGAGCTATACGCTTTTTTTTTTAACGCGCGCATCCGATGGTGACGCTCTAAACATTGAGCTAAAAGCTGCGCGCTCCCGGAGAGTTCACTCTCACTCAAACACCGAGAGTTGCGTCTAGGAGCCGTCATGGCGTTACCGTGGATGCTTCTCGTAGAGTTGGCACTGTATGCAAGCTGCTTCGTTTGCGGCATCGTTACAGCAGCATCGCTCACCATCAGCCAGGTGAAGTTAATGGGGAAATATAGTAAATGGCACTGTAGATCACTGCATGAAAGGAAGATGGATGCTAGCCTGTCAGAACGACTGTAGCCAAATGCTACTTCCTATTTTGTGACATTTCATTTAAAGGTCAAAAGTGTCCACTTCTTTAATTGTGTAGACTACTAGCCTACGGCAGGTTCACTTTTTACGCGCTATGTGTCAGACAATCCTGCCGAATATATGATATGGGACCATGCTAGTTTGCTAAACTGAAACTATAAACAAGTAGCGACAACCTGTGTTCGACTGCAGAAAATACAGTTTTTGAAACATTAATATACGGATATGGTGACTGCAGTTTCTGGGCAGAATAGACGAAGATTTTGTAAAACGTTTAACTTACTTTAGTAGGAAAACGACACATGGGCTACAGTACATAGCCTTCTCTGCCCAGACACTTTTTTAGTTTGTAACCATGTGACGCAAAACCTCGTGCCTAATTAACTCTTTACACTAGTCATGCTGTGTTGGGCATGTGTTAACGTGTCAGTGCGTGCATTTGGCATGTGTTCTCTACAGGGTTTTTTTTTTTAGCCTACAGATTTGTTTAAAATTCTAACAGTGATGCAGACAAACAGCCAAAGCATTGATTCAAATACTAGCGTAGCTGCATGGTAGCAGTTTTATCTCCGCTTATCAAAAATATTCATGCATTTATGTTCAGAATTTCAGGAAATATTTTTAGAAAGTAGTATCAGTGCAGTAACGAAATAGGGACAGGACTTAATTTAGCCTACAGTCACATATAATGTGAAATAATGAAGATATCGGTATTCCAAATCATAGTGTAATAGTTTGTGTATAGTACTATATTGTAAACCCAGCAATTTGATTACATTGTCTGTGTTTTCATCTGTTGCTCTCCCAGGGTAATCTTGGAGGCCTGTGTATGCTATACGGGACCGTGCAGTACAATGCCACATCACACACTATTAGAGGCATGACGTCCAGTTCATCATCTCTGTGTTACTTTGTGTCAGCTATATCCATCATGGTGGCCATCATGTGTTTCTCACTGTCACTCTATTGGTCATACACATACTGTATCGATGGTGTGGTACGAAGGTAAGTGTATGTGTGTGGTGGCTATCTTACCCCTTAAACCCTCTTAAGCTCCATGATGCCCATTTTAGGGGACATTGGCGCGTCGTGCCGCGGACGCAAAAATAGAGCATGCTAAAAATTAAGCAACATAGATATTCTGCACTTCCACTTCAAGGGAAGAAGCTTGGCTACAAACTCATTTAAATTTTCACCTAAACAAAACACAATTCCAACACCAAGCATCTACACGTGCATATGGTAAAAAAAAAAAATGTGCACGCACGTGCTGTTGCACGTACAATTCTGCTACTTCATGCTACCCGCACAATCCCCATCTCCTATGAAAGCTGAGGCTTCAAGGATTCCAATGGTATAACTCTGATCACATTGTAATGGGTGAGGGGGTGAGGGGCTTTCTTATTATTTTCTTCTTCTTCAAAACGGAGCCAAATCAGCTTAATTAGAATACCTATAGTTACATATAAGTGCAATAAAACAGTTGTACAGTTTGGTATATGGGACATAACTAATTGTATATGTCTATATATTAAATTGCATATTCGTTTTCCTGTACACTTTGATTTAAAGGTCTACGTTTATAAAATGTAAGGTATTTGCAGTTGTACTGTAACTAGTTTTTCCAGTTGTAGTGTCATCAGACCTGAAAGAGCTGAAAACTATTATGTAATAATGAAAATTAAAATGTATCACAAAACATTACAGGACAGATGGAACACATCACATTAAAGCCATGTTAAAGAAAGTGCAACATAGACTGAAATAGAATATTTAGCTCAAAGGAAGACAAGTCCAAAATTGAAAAGGGGCATTTAAAACAAATGATAATAGTAACCTCAACAGTTAACAGTTTATGACTTTCTGACTTTCACACTAAGCACACAAACATATCAACCCAAACAAATGCTCCTTGGGACCCTCTGGCCTAATTACTCTACTATTTCTCAACATATAAATTAGTTGTTTGCTGCTATATTAATGTTTAAATGATCATAATCCATAATTTAACATAGAGCCACAAACCCTTTGTGTGATGCGTGTTTGGACTGCTGACTGTCTCCACAGGGAGCGCATGTGGATCAACCTAACCCTGGCAGTGTGTGGCATCTTCCTGTTCTTCCTGCTGATCACAGGCTGCATATTGAAGATGGGACGGGACTCGCTGTGCAGCTCTGTCATACACACTGTGCCCAACATCACAAGGTCACACGCGCACACAATGCACATACAATGTCCCAGTTATTTTCACTAATAATAGCCGCTGCAACAACCTTGTTGCATTCAATTATTATCCTTATTTATTGTATATTGAATCATTTTGGTAACAAAAACCTTTTCTGTTTATAACAAGTAGTAAAGGTGTCATCAAAGTCAATGCAGAGGTTTCAGCTGGCAGCGCGTCTAACACCAATCTCAGAACCCTTTGGCTATCGGTCTGATTTCGATTTAACATCTGGGGGCAAAGGACAATATTACTGTCGTTCTGGTGTAACCAGTGGATATTGGATAATTGATCATTTATTCAAGACGTCCTCTTCCATGCGTTGGTAATTGTTTTACATTTTGAAATGTGAGAGTTGATGACTATAAACAAATATCTGCATATAAGCATTTTAACTGAGACTAACAGAATATTTGGGTTTAAATACAGACATTGAGGGTAATGACACACAGGTAATAATAAATGGAGAATATAGAGCCTGTCTCTGGCAACAAGTCTAATTCCTGACATCACTTGCCACAGATGGAAATGGATACAAATTGCACTAAGCTGTAGCTGAAGGGCACACTTTCTTCCTGTCCTATCATAGACTTATAAATAGACCAGGACAAAAAAGGTGGCTCATACTTAAAAAAGGCCTTGCTCATTGCCGTAGCAAGGCACGTGAATCTAAGGTTGCGTCATCTTGAAAGTCAGTTCTGATGTCACATGTCCAGTACAACCATAAAAGTACATCACAACCTGAAATGCTGGAGTTTGTGATATTAAGCCTTATACAACATGCTGTAGAACAGCCAGCATCAAATACAGTTGGATATTGTTTTTAAGGACTACTATATACTTGTTTTGTTTAATATTTAGCAACAAAAGTAAAACCAAAATTGAATATTTGAATTGGATGTGAGCTAGTTCTTCCGGGTGCAGTACCAGCCGTGTTCACAAAACACTGCTTCAAGGTTATAGTCAGATCCTGCCTCTAGTTTAGATGCATTGTTGCCCTCATTCAACAAAGGTGATTGGAGTTAATTTAGCTGATTAGGTGTGGGCATGTTCACACACTGCCTATTCACTCTTAACTTTTAACTTTTTTTAAATGTTTGCATTGTAAATTCAAACTGACAGTCTAATCATCCAAATACACTCAGGTTATCTGAGTTTATTTTAAAAGTTGTTAAGTTGTGAAGATGTTTTACAGACTAGACAGGAAGAAGGTGTACACTTATTCGGTAGGACTTCCAGGTCAAAATGAATCAGTTTTACTATATACTGTAGAAGGCTGCTTTTTTAATGTATCTGCTTGCTGCTGCTATTGCTCATCCAGCAGCTCTCAGGGACTTATGGGCCCTGAGAACAGTGTTCCCTGGTGCAGATTATATTTCTTAAGGGGCATTCACACTACCGGCGGCAGCCGCGGCATGACGTTGCAGCGGTAAGCCCAAGCAGGAGCAAGATGGCCACGTCCTGGTCACACCACTAAATGCATTGTTAGCTGGGCTTCATATAGCCTAGCTAGCTATGTCGGTGGACAGTGCACTCAGCGCAGTAAGTGCGTTTTCCTCTGTTTTCATGCGAACACTTTAGACATGAGGAAGTTGATCGTAAAGAAAATAGAAGCAGCCTGCTCTTGAGTTCTGTTATATTATCGCCCATTTGATTGCCTGTTGATTGTTGATGTAGTTTATCAACTCCCACCCACTTTTGCGTGTAGTGGGTGGGTTCAACCTTTCGCTTGCCACCGCAGTGACTGCAATAGTGTGAACGCCACTTTAGGTCTGTGTATTGCCAAGAATCTGTTGATACGATACAGGTACCACTGTATATATATTATATATATTATATTGCTATACTGTAAGCAAGGTGATGTATTGCGATTTCTAATTTGTGTAAAACTGTCATAGCAATGCTATTGTGTGGTGCCGTTATAAAAAAATAACAAACACTTATGTAAACTGGAAATGAGCTTTAAGCTATATCTGGTAACAGCAACTTTCCTCTCTTTTGTACAAGGGAAAAGTTTGATAAGGCACATTTTGACAATTCACGTGTAGGACAAACATATAGCCTGCAACATTTTATGTCTTGCAGTGAGAATAGGGTAAAATATAGCCTAGCTAGCCTATTGTTTTAATTAAAGTTAGTGCTTAGTTATTATAATGTCCTAATCCCTATCAATATCTAGGCTAATATTTTGACATACTAGCAAAATTAGATGTAATTTTCTGCCTTTCCAAATTTTGCCCCGGATGCTTGCAAAACGTGGGCTTGTTGATCGATATGCCTAGATCTCATGAAGACACAACAGGAAAGCCCGCCTAAACATTATAATCAAAATATTTGTCTAAATATTGATTTTGAAAAAATCCCATTTCATCCCGGTTCCCTCTTCTTGGGTGCTGTGACTATTAATACTTCCTCTTACGTTTCTGGTTCGTTTCTGCTATGCTAATGCTACAACTTGTGTTCTGAGCCTACTTTATAATATTTCTATCCATAGCTGGTGAAGTTATTCAGATACATATATCAGTAGGCTACATCTACACGCCCCCCCCCCCTCCCCTACCGAGCTCTCCCAAAAGCTGTGACATATTTCGCACACTGCCTATTTCTACAGTTGCCTTGTTAGCTGATTATTTGAGACCCATTTTAAACTGCAGTGTTTGTACTACAGCAGTGCTTGGTTAGATTAAATATTAGTGTTTCTCTAAATGGTATTGTCGGTGTACAACAGCTGTTATCTCTGTTGATCTTTTGACTTGTTGATTTACGGTATCTAACTTGACTTGTTGAATCAAGTGAATTCCTAGCCATTTATAAACATGTTTCCTACATATCTTCCAACCAAGTACTTTTTCCTGTCATTTATAATGGTGCTTAGTATAAAATAATTGATTTTAGGATTGAGAAACTTAGTGATTTTTATAGGATGGCTTGAGAAACAGTTGTCTTTATATTCTAAAATGAGTGTATGAGTATTAACCAACTAGAATGCTTAGGTCTTCTTGCACCCACTGCCTACTGTACCATGCTCAAAATCTGATGACGTTGTGTTGACTTTACACCAGGCCGCCAGATGACCTCAGGAAACAAAACTTTCCTGTTCTTCTTTGCATTCAAATAGAACAATTGGGCATATACTCTGTCTGTGTGTGTGTGTGTGTGTGTGTGTGTGTGTGTGGGTGGGTTTGTGTGTGTGTGTGTGTTGAAATACATTTGTGGCTATTAGAATTACGATTGTTAACCCTTCCGGATTTCCAGAACCCTCCCCAGTCTCCGGAGTTATGAATTCAGAATCATACTATAGGAACAAGGCGGGCTTTGACGCCCAAAAAGGTGAATAATTGTCCATGTTGTCCTGACAGAGGAGCAGGTTCTGCAAATAGATACTCCAAACCACAAGACAATACTTGTTATGTGGGCATGGGCAAAGAAAGATTGGATACAAGGTGACAGGCCAATTCTTGGCCATTGCTAACTCAAACATCTTCCAGTTGGTACTGCATTTGTCAAAGTGCCTCAAATCGATCCTATCCTGCAAACTAGATTGTGGCAATGTCTTCATTGCGAATGAGTCTATTGGTTAGATCTAGATAGATGGCCTGTATTATCTTAACATTTATTGGAGCGTTGAACAGATTGAATAATGAAACATTATTTTGATATGTCACTTTGTGAAGACTCTTTCAAACAAAAATGCACTTTATTTACTACTCTGTCACTCTGCATTCGTTCTAGATGTGAGGAAGCTCAGTCTAAAACATGGGCTAGTCCATTTAATGGATCTCAGTTTTACACAAGTTTACATAAGGCTGAGGTTTGTGGACTTTATTAATTCTTTTTAATAATATTGTGTTAATGCATTAAATGGTGATGGTGTGTCCAACAGGAGGCCAGTAGCTGTGTTGTTGTAGGGTTTATGCTTTACTTGCCCTTTACTACAGTTAGTCAATAAATAATATGAATTATTTTCAGATATTCTTTAATAATGCATACATTGGTATAATTAAAGGTGCCTGCTGAATGACATAATTGTAACTTCTCTCCCTCTCCCAGACGGCAGTGTGGGTGAACTTCTTTTTCTGGCTAATCATCGGGGGGCTGGTGACCCTCCAGAGGAGTCAGAGTTCAGGGTTTAAGCTATTGGGAGGGTTAGGAACAGCAGCGGCCGGCGGTGAACGAGGGGAAACTCCCAGTGAAACAGAACCTATCTTCAACCGCCCGTCAAGGCCCCAGTGAAGAGAAGTCTCACAAACATTGATTAATATCCAGGTACATACTGGATTTCCTCTGTGAAAATGTATAGCTCTTAGAAAAGGAGGGTATAAGTAGTACTTTTTGAAGGTAAATTTATTTCAAATGTAAGTCAAGACCTTGACAAACACCAAAGGCCACATGAACATTCTTGTATATAATACTTGTAGCTGCTTCCAGATTTTTGTAAATGAAAAAATGGTATGAGCAACACAAGAACACGCGGTTCTTGAATGAGGCCCAATATTGATAAACAACACAAGCCATACTGTTTTCTGTGGTCACATGCGTTATGTAAAGAGCATAAGTGGCATTGTCATTTAGCACGCCCTGTGCACGTTTTATTACTTCTAGGTCTTTCTAAAGAAACTTATTTTTATAATAACGTAATTTCCCTACATCAATGGCTTCCTCATAGTACTGTAGTGTGATGAATGTGTGTTTTGTGTTTTCTACTTCTTTATAATCTTCACTTGGCTAATTTAACCTTTGTTATTGTGAGTTAATGAAATCATAACTACTATTGTAGCATACGTTCTCCTCTTCTATTGACCTCTGTTCTCCTGTAATTTAGAATATCTCGCGCATTATGGCACTGACGATATGCCCTGCTGTGTCACACTTAATGCTGTGCCTTATCCCCACAGACACACCCTGTTACCACCAGTGACACTGAAGCACCGTGACTACAGGGCTACTTCATTGAACAACATTTGTTTGTAGTTAAATAAGTACAATATGATTATTATTTGTTAAATTGTATTTTTAGAAATCCTTATTATTTGTTAAATTGTATTTTTAGAAATCCTCTAAAAGAGTTATTTGGGATGTTTATTGAAAACAAATGTGAATCAGCTTTATTTGTCTTATTTGAAGAACATCAGAATTGTGATTAAAGCTGCATAGGATAACATGGCAAATCGTCAGCCTCTCTTGACATAAGATGGAACTGTACCATGTGTGTTTTAAAAGTAGTTTTTTGGACCGCCTGTTTTGTTGCTGTAGCTGAAGTCACTGTTAGTAAGGTGTAGTGTTGTCTATGGGGATCATTGCATGTTATCGCATAACGTGTGTGTGCGCCATATATTTCTGACCGCTATGATCCAGTACTCAGACACTCATATTGCCAAATTTAAGGAGTCTGATCATTTGTAATTAATAGCAAGGACAATTAACCTCTGTTCCTACTGAAGCAGGCCAAGAACCATTTTGGGAATTTAATATATGCCTGTTTTTTTTTTTTGTAGGTTTTTTTTTTTTTTGTAAGATTTAATTTGTTTTATTGTTTCCAACTTTCTCTCTTTTTTAAAAAGTGCCACTTTATTCTAATGCAAGAACAAATAAACATAGTGTGTAATAACAAAAGTATTTATATGCCTATTAAACTGTTAGAATGCTGTTTGTATGTGCTCCCTACAATACATTCTCTTGCTAAATAAAATGTTTTTATGTGTTTAAATTCACCTGTCATAATTGTTCATCGACCTACAGAAAGTTAAGCTACTTTATACAAAGTTGTAGACAACATTATTCATTTAGCTTTATGTTTAGCAACATTAAGACAACACTACAGACTAATAATGAATTGATAGACATGTTTATTACTAACCTGGTGTTGAGCTGCAGGCTTATTGGCTTGGCTAAAATGTGTAATGCAGTGTGGGTTCTCTAGGATACAATGCAACACGTAAATTAGTCATTGGGCAGAGAATGCATATTCAGCAAAGAGGTTCATGTTGCTGGAAAAAGGCACTCCGTCTGTTCTTAAATATAATTTAGTTATATGACTCCCCCATATAATGTGATGACTGCAGCTACACAGCATTATAGACGGTGACTCAACTGCCCTTTTTGCATTGCCTTCCTAAGATAACAAATGCTGCTAGCAAATAAGCTGTAGTCTCATAAGTCATACAAAATCAAATGTCAGTAACAATGTTTAACGGATGATCATGTTTTCACATCGCATATGTCCTAGATAGGATAGGTAATGAAGTAGCACCCCCGAGTGGGCAATTACTCCAAAACGTATTTTAGTATTAAAAGGTACACACATTTTACTAAATGATGCAGACGACTAATTTGCAGCTAGTGCCTATGTTAATTATGCTACATACCATGTGTGTGCATGTAGGCCTAATGTGTATCTGCAGTCGGTGTATATTTCAGTATAACCAGTTCAATGTGTAAACATGTTGTCTTCAATAAAACCCATAAACCAATATCCTATTATCTACCACTTCTAGTGTAAAACATGCAACCCCAGCATATTCCAAGCTTTCATCAGTGTCAGGTCCAAAAGCTGGCCAACCAGCCAATTGTCAAATCCTGGTTGAAAATAGTGATGAGCTGTCTATAATGGTGCACGACATTTGCAACATGGTCAACCCCATTCCTCCTCAGACTGTGTTTTAAATTGGAGCAGACATTTCAAGTTCAAGTGCGGCTGAGAACAAGATCTGGTGCTAGGATAATATTATGCAAGGGTCTCCCAACTTAGCACTGGAATGTTGTAACCTAACAGAGGACTACCCCAGCCTCCACTTACTTAAATAGTAACTGCACCCTAAAATGTGTTTTTGAGCTGTAATCTAAGTAATATGATTGATCTGTGATAAGACACAGCAATGCTGGTGTCAATGTTGACAAGATTCACGTTTTTATACACGCCATAGCTATTAAAAATCACCCCAGGACCTGGCTGGTTTCATTAGTACACGTACTACACTCATACGTCATCAAATTAAAATGTTAGCGTTAATGTTAATGGGGGGTCCCCCTCTCAGCCCCTCCCCTCCCCTCACTCAGCTCCTTGATGCATTTTTGGTTTGTTGTAGTGTTGTAGTAGTGTAGTGGGTGGAGTAAGGCTCACATCTTGGGTGCAGTTTCACTTCAAGAGTCTTTTCCTGCTTATTGCATGCATGATTAATGATGCCCATGATAAGACGGTACGCCTTGCATACGTTAATCATGAATTAATGTATTCCATACAGTATATATTTGTTTGCAATGAAAACATTCTACGCATGACAACTAAAATAAATGTTTAGCTAGACTGCCATCAGCATTGTCTTCAAGTTAGGCTGCTTACCTTAACCATGCACTAAACATATGCCCAATATTGAATGGCACAATAATAAGACATTTATCTCAGGGCTGCTTCAGTAAAGGCTTCACACATACACACATACACACCTAGCTTTGAGACTCACTCTACCCACTGCACAACTTTGAACAAATTGCTAAAACATAGTCAAGGAACTGAGTGAGGGGCGGGGAGGGGCTGAGAGGGAGGCCCCTTTAATATTAACATTTGAATTTCAATTCAATTTCAATTATACTTTATTGCAGACCCTTGGGTCCTTATCAGCAAACAAAACAACAGGGAGACATATATAATACAAGTATCAATTACAATACATAGTTACAGTTCATAACTGTAGACTATAATGGCAGTTTATCATATCACGTCTCTAATACTAAAAAACATACAGACATGTATTCCAGTATTTCCAGAAGCAAAGGAAATACCTTGTGTCACTCAGCATCTAGGCTCCAGACCAGCATAATACCATTTTTTGAAGCAATCAGCCTATATATATTCCTCAGAAGGGCATGAAAAGTGGGAACATTACTCGACACAAACATATAACTTGCACTTGTCCATCTCGGTATCTTTAATAAGATTCTATTCTAATTTGATGATGCACACAATGAAATGTAGGTACAGATGTTGATGCTCTGCTTACCTGCCTTAATAAGTATTTGTTTCCTAATGTAGGCATATGTACTTTGATTTGACATGTTGTGTATGAACCTTGTTAATAATTAAATAATAATAATTCTACCCTGCCTTGATTTTTCTGTGTACAAAAAAAGCATATGAGAACACTATACCACAGTATTGCAAAAAGTAATATGTTGAAGATATGTAGAACATAAAAATAATATCGAGCAATAATATAATGTAGCCTACTCATGCCCATTCTTTGAATTATCCAGGTTCACACTGACAACACAAACGTTTCTCTTTTGTCATAGTCATTTGTCATTGTGTTGCTGTTAATTTTTATGCATTCACTGGGGGGCCTTGTGTTATTTTTTCTTATTGATTACAATATTATTCCCTTGTATGTTTAATGATTGCGTGGTCCGTTCTCTGAACAGTTGTTATTGCTGCAACAAACTAACAGCCTTAGGTCACCCACGTGACATTTGTTAGTGTCACATGAGCTCCTTCCCAAGCTGGTATTGCTCCAAAATGGCAGCGTTCTTACAGTGGAGAAGGTTTGTATTTTTTGACAAAGAGACAGTCAAGGATCCCAGTGACAATGGGAAAAACCTTACTCTTCCCAGCGCTATATCGGCGTGTGACTCCGGTCGTGGACACATCGTGTTGGGAGATATCCTTTATGCAAAGATTAGCTGCTGCTGTTAGCTTTCCCATTCGTAGTGTGACTGCAGGCTGTTGTTAAGCCCATCTGGTTATTAGACATTGGTCATTAGACAGGTAGAAAACACTAAACTGATTTAAAAATACATACCGTGGCTTTGTATGTGTAGCCTATAGCCTATGGGTTAATTCCGATTAAGTATATTCAAGAAGTAGGCTACTTCATCATTCCTTACACGCCACCGATAGTTGAAAATGAAAGATATTTGTACCGGTATACCCCCATCCACCCACTGTTGCTAATACGTTTGGAAGGACAAGCTTCTGAAATACCAAGCAATAATGTAACTAGTGTATAGTTATAGTATAGTGTGGTGCACCACCTATTTGGTTGATTTTTGTTGCAGTTGATACTGTTGATGTTTGTCCTTAACTGCATATTACATATGGAAGGACAGATCTGGCTCTTGACACGCTCTCTGCAGCTGAGCTCCTTTCAGGCCTACAAGTTGAGAGTGACGCACCTCTATCAACTGAAACAGCACAGTATCCTTGTGTCGGTGGGCCTGGATGAACATGGCATAAACCCCCTGGTAACTAACTGCACAGCTTTTCAAAGACAGATGTTCAATTGCTCTCAAGTAGTTTTTGACCAATGGCGCCCAGAATTCTGTTATTGATAGCTCATGACCTTTGACTTGTGAGCACACAGAGAGAGGTCTAACTTATCCATCACTATTTGTGTTGTGTGCTTGTTTCACAGGTAAAGGTATGGAACCTAGACAAACGAGACAGTGGGAATCCCCTGTGCACCAGGATTTTCCCTGCGATTCCTGGAAATAAGCCGACAGAAGTGTCCTGCCTCAGTGTGCACGAGAACCTCAATTTCATGGCCATTGGTAAGCCAACTTTTCCCAGATATGTGATGAGAGTAGGTTCTAAGTTACAGGGTTGCTGGTATCTTGGTAGTTTTGAAGATGGAGGTTACAAATGTGTGCAACTTAGCTTTAATCATCTCACGATCGGTTACTGGTTCATGCAGTAAATATGTTGTTGCTGGCAAATCACTTATCTAATCTTAAAGATGGGCCTTTATTGAGCCCCAGATACAAAAACTGTGAAATTTGCCATTTTTATCTAAAATTACAGTAGCCACACAGTGAAGAACGTCAGTTGCTGTGGGCATTCACATGAAGATAATTTGTTTGCTACACTAAAATAAACGATCATGGTGACAATCTATCAGCCATAACCCACTTACTAGTCTTGTCCATTCACTGCTGGGCAAAACAAAAGTGCAGTTGTTGCCTTATCAGTGGCCAAGTGGGTTTGATTAAATCTTTTAAATATCATTTAGCTGAAAGAGTGATTTTACTGAAATCACATCTAGGTTGATTTCCATAAAAACGACTTGGAATTATAAAACTAGTTTATAAAGTAGGCTACATCTATATTTTTAATGTTCTTTCAAGTATAGAACAATGGTGAGTGGGAGAGAGATATCAGGGAAGGATATGGAAATGGCCGCGGGCCAGATTCGAACACAGGTGTCCTGAGGTACCTAAGTCCATATGGTCATGAAGATACTGTAACGCCACAGCTCCAGCCATCAAAGCAGTCAGTTTTGCACTTGGTCAAAGAACCGTAGTGTTTCGAAACCCCCAAACTTTGTAAAATATATAATATTGTGATAGGCCAATTGTGCATGAATGTTTGAGTGGTCTCTGGTGGCCGTGTGATAGCTGGTGTCGTGTTGGTGAACCCCTTATTGGTTTTACAACCTCTGCGGAAATCGGTGAGGTAACGACGCGGGCCGGCTTTAATGTCACGTGACAAAAGTGTCTCGATACACTTTTCTACGTGACAATAGGTGTATGTGGAAACATCTTGAAACAGTGTTTCAAGACATTAAGTGTGGAAAATATGGAGACGGTGTTGACAGCCTTTGTATGTTCTTGGCAGGTTTTACTGATGGCAGTGTGGTGTTGACCAAGGGAGACATCACAAGAGACAGGCACAGCAAAACACTGACGCTACATGAGGGATCCTCCCCAGTCACTGGTCTGGCATTCCGACAGTTCAGCAAGGTCACACATCTATTTGTTGCCACTCTGGAGAAAGTCTATGTAAGTGTGTTGGATTACCCTTTGGGATTTGAATGTGATTTAAAGAGTAACTTCTGCAACCTAAATAGGTTTGAGCGCTAAAGTTAATAGGACTGACCTGGGACGAGACACATAAATGCTTGATGATAATATTGACAATATTCTCGTAAAAATAATGTTGAGTCAGAAGGTTAATTGCGATATAAATTATTTATGTATTTTATATATATCGGGCGTAACTTCTGGTGCTGAGCTGCGTGCGCATGTGTTGGTGAAGTCAGCGTGACGTCGGCAGTAAATGGGACTCCAGTAAAATAGTTACATTGTAACTATTGGGCCGTGCCCAAAGCAAAAACCGCCGATTAAAGTAATTGTCTTATTTCTATTTATTTCCATTATGTTTTTTATTGCATTGGCCATAGTACCATAGTGTCCATAGTACGCAGCCATGATATTGAGATGCAGGCGCAGGACTCCTACTATGTCTTGTGTTTTTGAATGTTCATTATTGTGCATGAGACATTAATTAAAATATGGGACAAATCGGGACGCAAATTTCAAGCGCCAAACACGGGACAATTCCGGATTTGACTGGACGGGTGGCAACCATATAACTAGCTAACATCTCCCCCGTTAATTCCCTTATGGCCAGTGCTACACCCTGTCCATCAAAGAGTACCCCAAGACAGAGCTGGACACACACGGCTGTGCGCTGCGCTGCTCCTCTCTGGCCGACCCTTCCCAGGACTCTCAGTTCATCGTGGCAGGCGACGAGTGCGTGTACCTCTACCTGCCTGACGAGCGAGGGCCCTGCTTCGCCTTCGACGGACAGAAGCTGTTGGCCCACTGGCACCGCGGATATCTGCTTCTGCTCATCAGGGACACCAAGTCACCCAACAAGTCTGTACTCATTAAGCATCATTCATGTCTACAAGACGCATACCACTGTGATTCATAGCATTACACAAGCATTCATAATGAAACAACAAGTTTTGTTATTAACAGATCGTGCACCATAAAATGATAAACAATGTTGCTTTTTTTTACGCATGCGTAACAACCAATAACTACCTTATATTTGTTTTATGCTGTTCGTGCCCAGGGCAGGATTTGGTAGCCGGGAGACATCCCCATCAGAAAAGCAGCTCCTGACCATCTATGACCTGGACAACAAGTTCATTGCCTACAGTGCTTCTTTTGAACATGACATCATCGACGTGCTGGCCGAGTGGGGCTCCTTCTACATTTTAACTAGCGATGGGAAGATGTTTGTCCTCCAGGAGAAGGACACACAGACAAAGCTGGAGGTGAATCTGATATGAATTTGTGCAGCTTTTGTGCCATTCTTTCCCATTGGCAGTAATGAGGAATGATTGGTCTCTCAAAAACTGTTTGTCATTCTAGATGCTGTTCAAGAAGAACCTGTTTGTGATGGCCATAAACCTGGCCAAAAGCCAACACCTGGATAGTGACGGACTCTCAGAGATCTTCAGGCAGTATGGGGATCACCTCTACCACAAAGGAGACCACGACGGTGCCATCCAACAGTACATTCGGTAACTGCATGGAAGGATACTTGCCATGACTCTAGTCTCCACATGAATAGGATTGCAATAAACTCAAGCAGCCCGATCAATATTCTATGAATCTAGAGTGGTATCAATGTAATTGAGAAATACAGCAGTCCTTGTTTCTTCATTTATTGCATTAGCCATGGATGGATTCCACCTAATTGGTTGTTATTCATGTCAGTGCATTGATTGGTTGTTTAGGATGTGGATGGTATGACCTTTAACTTGGACCTTGATGAGATTGCTCTTCGTTGACACATAGCTATTGCAAACTGGACAATAAATCCCTGTTGAATCATGATTACTTCTTCTTGCAGTACTATAGGAAAGCTAGAGCCATCATATGTGATCAGGAAGTTTCTGGATGCACAGAGGATCCACAATCTCACAGCATATCTGCAAGCGCTGCATAGGCAGTCCCTGGCTAATGCAGACCACACCACACTACTGCTCAACTGTTACACCAAGCTGAAGGACAGCTCCAAGCTTGAAGAGTTCATTAAGGTATTTTGACAAATTACATTCCCGTTCTATTACAAAACATCAGTTCTGGTCAGGGCAACTCTAGTTGCCTAATTCATTGTTCAAACTATTGTGGCTGCGGTTTAAACCATTTTCCAGATCATTATACTGTATGTTTAAGTCAACAATATAATATAACAATAACTAATAAAAAGTTGGAAACCAACACACTTCACAACACACTTGTCTCCAAGGCTTTAATCCTTCATATGACCATACATGTTCAGACAGTGAAACATTAGTAAATCCTTGATGGGTTCACCAGCCAGTCACTTCATTGGGTGACATGATGCGTACAGGGTTCTTCCACGCCTTCTAAACAAATTCACAAAAAATACATGTTTTGAATATTGGGTTGTAAGGAATTTTTACCTCATGCATCTATAATGTTTGCTTGCATATGGTTGCTAGTTTTGTATCCACGTTGGTACAGATATAGGGACAATGAACTATGTTTTATGGGCATACATTACATGATGACATTTTAGTATTGTTGGCATTGGTGTGCTAATATTTTAATGATGTACCTTGTAATCCTGTATTAAATATTCTATATGAAATAATTTAATTGAATGCTGATATGTTCTTACAATGTTCTCTTCCCGCATGTTAACAGAGCAGTAAAGCTGAGGTCCACTTTGATGTTGAAATTGCCATCAAGGTGCTACGTCAGGCCGGTTACCATAGCCACGCTGTCTTCTTGGCTGAGAAACACGAGCACCATGAGTGGTACCTGAAGATCCAACTGGAAGACCTCAAGGTGCCCAAAACACTTTAAGATCTAAGAGATACAGATCAACATTATCAGGGTGATCATCATGGAACATCACTTATTTCCCTAGTAGTAGATTATGTATTTGATACAGATTAATATTCAAAACATATTTAGTTGAGAGGCATAATTAATGGTAATGTTTTTATTTAATAACTGTGTAATTTCATTCATTTTTTTAGGGGTTGGTAAATTGTGAATAAGTATAAATGCTTTAAAATCTCTTCAGTGGAAAATCTGTATGAATAAATCAATGTCCAAAGGAATTCATATTGGTGTTCCAATCATATTGACATGATTGATATTAAACCTTTGTTTATTATCCCCATACACAAACGCACACATAAACATCCTTTAACGCATACTTCTGTCCCAGCAGAACTATCAAGAAGCTCTTCGCTACATCGGACGCCTGCCGTTCGAACAAGCTGAGAGCAACATGAAGCGCTACGGCAAGACCTTGATGCACCATGTGCCTGAATGCACCACCCTGCTCCTGAAGGGCTTGTGCACAGACTACCAGCCCAACCGAGACGCAGCCGACAGCGACAGCCTGCCGAAAGGAGTGACCAATAAGGTCTGGTTGACACCAACGAGTTCCCTCATTGATTCATGCAGGTTTTAACTAGACATCTTGCACTTTCATTGAAGCAGCAAAGGGGATGCAAATTTGAATTGAACAAAGTTGATTTCAAATTCAGTAACCCCGATCCTGGGGGCCACCTGCCACTTTTTAATTGGGGCTCTTCCACGACTGGCTTGTGTGGAGCTGAATGTGGAGCATTTTTCCCCAAAGATCGGCTCCTTCGAGCATATGTCAACAGCAATCGCACTTTTATTTTGGAACACACCAAGACCACCTTGTGGTATTGGCGAGTGTCCAATCGAAATCTAGAGCAGTGTGTTTGCAGTAAGAACACAATCAGCCCCTTAAAGCAGGACAAGTCGCTACAAAAGCAATGGACAAAGCATACACATTTACCAAAGTAAAAGCTCTTGCGTGAACTTGGTGGCTCAACATGGGTTTGACAACCCAAAGAATGTCTACAATGCCCGTGTTACCGGCCCTATTTACAAGATTTGTTCTGCTCTATATTTTGCTGTTCTCAATATTAGGTTTTATTGAAAACATCAGCAATACATTTTTCAAATAAACATTTTGTCTTATTTTACGTTTTTAATTGTGTCAAACATGAAAAACGCTTAATTACCCAGATATATCCTGTGGATGCTTCTTGTTGTTCCAGGCCAGTTCTGAGGAGTTCATCCCAATCTTTGCGAACAACCCACGAGAGCTGAAGGCCTTCCTGGAACACATGATTGACGTGGAGCCGTTCTCACCACAGGGCGTCTACGACACTTTGTTGGAGCTCCGGCTGCAGGACTGGGCACATGAAGAGGACCCTGAGGTCTGTGCACATTTACTCAGTTACAATGTGTACTATTCAGTACGGTGTGTATTATTCAACTAAACTAGGCAGAGGGTTCCAGCCTCCGCTCTGCTATTCACATGCATGAGCAGCGGGATGAGAGATTTATGAAATCTCACTTTGAAAAAACTCTGAAAGAGTTTATGGTAATAATCATTGGCTGTCTGCTGGAAAGCAAATGTTATTTAATTCAATTTAATACGTGGCGGCCTGAATATCGCACACCTGCGACTAGTTATACAATTTATTTAACTTTCTCCAGATATGGTAGAAACGTTTGGTATTTATTACTTGACTTTTAATGGTTTATTTTATTTGGTATGCAGAGAAAGAGAGTCCTACAGGGGGCAGCGTTGTCGCTGCTGAGGAGTGACAACACTATCTTTGATAAGGCCCTAGTCCTCTGTCAGATGCACAACTTTAAAGAAGGGGTCCTATACCTGTACGAGAAAGGCAAACTGTGAGTGCACGCCACACACAAGCCCTAGTTCACACATCTCCATGCAGTTAGATGTCCTTCATAGCTGGCTACCGTTGCAGGTACCAGCAGATCATGCACTACCACATGCAAAACGAGGAGTACGGCAAAGTGGTGGAAGCCTGCAAGCGCTATGGCGACCAAGAGGTGTGCCTGTGGGAGCAGGCGCTGGGCTACTTTGCCAGGAAGGAAGAGGACTGCAAGGCTTACATCAGTGAGGTCCTGCAGCACATTGACCAAAACAACCTGATGCCTCCTTTACTGGGTGAGCCACGTGTCTGTGTGTGTGTGTGTGTGTGTGCGCCCGTGGCTCATAATGGTTCTTAGTACGCTACTTTAATTATGTTCTATGGCCCCCTAAAATAAGTGTTTCATAGTGGCTTTATATGACATTCTACCAGCATGTCAGACCCAAACTAAGGCTCCATGCTTGGATTACAACAATCACACAGGAAGGGCAGTGTCATTCTTTACTCAGGATGTTATTACTCTATTGACACTATAGGCCAGTTTCACAGACATGGATTAAGAAATATTCCATGAAGATTTCCATTAAGGAAAAGTGTTTTTAGTCCAGGACTAAGGTTAATCCGGCCCTATATCTTTAAATAGAAAATAGTGGTTTGCTGCTATTTTAACGTTTAAAATCTCATATCACTTTTAGCCATGCGCTGAGGGCAGTCTCAAGCCACTGACTACTATTACTTGTTGTTGAGGACCATGGGTCTCTAGGTTTGAGAACAGCTGCGTGAGTGGTTGGTGGTGTTTCTCTGTGGTTACAGTGGTGCAGACACTGGCGCACAATTCCATGGCCACTCTGTCCGTGGTTAAGGACTACCTCATCAACAAGCTGCAGAGAGAGAGCCAGCAGATTGAGGACGACGAGCGCAAGATCCAGCAGTACCGCGAGGAAACCGCCCACCTCCGTTCTGAAATCAAGGAGCTGAGAAGCAGGTTGGTATTGCCACGGTGGGAGCAATGTGCTGTACAATATTGTACGTGTGGAGATCTCTAACAGGGCATTTGGGTGTGACACAATATACATACTCGTATATCGGGCCCATTTAAATATTCTCTCTAAGGAGAACACAAGTCCAGTTCGTGAATGTTTCCAACCCGGTCGTTCAAAATGAGACATGGTCATATTCCAACATAATTATTTGTAATTGCCCGTCATTAAAATTTCGAAATGATGAGACGTATTTAATTGTAGCAAATATTCATTACTTTTCATGTTTTACTAAATAATATACAGAACAATCATATATACTTTACATACGGGCATGGATGGAGAGAAAAGACTAACAGAAACACAGACTACACTATGTGAACACTTCAACACCACACGAAGCACAGACATTATTGTTTCTGTCCACAGTGACAGGTGAAAAATAGGAGCTGGCTAATAAACATTGTAAACATTACATCCTCCACCGCAGTAAACACTTTTTTTCCCACATTGTTTACAAAGCCATCACAATGAATGGCTTTTATAGAAACCTCATACAGCTGCCATGCACATTGTATTGCATTGTTATAGCCTACCAAAGTGATGGCTAACGCTAGCTAGACATGCACATTGGTATGCATCGTTATAGCCTACCAAAGTGATGGCTAACGCTAGCTAGACATGCACATTGAATCAGGCACAATACATGAAAGCTCCTGGTCATTGCATGGTACGTTATATTTATTTTAATACCATATATAGTTTCCACTTGTCTGATTACACAGATGAAGAAATCATAATCTTTGCTGGATTAATGAAGACCATAGAAAATGAAATGTTTCAGGGCAAATACTGTATGTTGCTGTATATTGTAATACATTGTGCTTAACATAGCTAGAGCATCACTTGACTTTATTAATTATGTATTATTAACATACATATAACAGTGTGCTTTGACTTCCAAGGTAAGAGCTACGGCAGTAGTTCAGTTTATGATCATACCGTAGTGTAGGTGGAAAGGGAACCTTATCGGCTATTCTGACAATTATTACCCCTCCCCCATTAGCCTCAGAAACCAACAGAACAGTTGCTGTAGGTCGTGTGCTGTTTATAGTGTTCAAGGCCTTGTATTTCCCGTCAGTGCCAAGATCTTCCAGAAGACCAAGTGCAACATGTGTAACAGCCCGCTGGAGCTGCCGTCCGTGCACTTCCTGTGCAGCCACTCCTTCCACCAGCACTGCTTTGAGAGCTACGCAGAGAGCGAGGCCGAGTGTCCCACCTGCACGCCGGAGAACCGCAAGGTCATGGACATGCTGCGGGCCCAGGACCAGAAACGAGACCTGCACGACCACTTCACCAGACAGGTAACCGGGGAAACTGACTCCACCAAGGGTCATTCACTAGTCATGATTCACAAATGTATGTTTCCTGACATGAATTCAGAAACATGAAGAACAGACTAAATACATTTGACATGCCACAGAAACACACCCACGTAAAAAGACAGCAAAACAATATGATACAAGACAACATACTATTTTTTACAGTATTTTATATATATATATATATATATATAATAAATAAAAAATGTTTTTTAACTAGTAACTAGTTTTTTTATAATACATAATAGTTCCTTTTTGGCTTTATGTAACTAAGGCTTGTGCTATTGTGTTTTAAGCTGCGCACCTCCAATGATGGTTTCTCGGTGGTGGCGGACTACTTTGGACGGGGAGTGTTCAACAAGCTAACTCTGGTCACCGATCCGCCTGGCACAAAGAATATAGGGAGTCTAGACGCAGATCTCCAAAGAGACCTCCTCATCCACACCAAGAGAAACAGCTAGAGCATTATCGGATATGAGTGGAAGCCATTTTGTTTGTGGCCTCGCGCCACTCAGCCATGTGCTCTGTTGAGTTGCGTGTCACGTTTTATTAAGCAGTGAAAACACATTAGCCCTTTATGTGATGCATAGCTCAGGCCAGGTCATGCTAGTCATCCAGTGTAAAGGTTTTAAATATTATAATGTGTACTACTGTCTGTAAGTCCCACAATGAAGTTATGCTTTGCACTTGATTTCCTCTTAAATTGTATCTCTGCTTCTAATTGTAATTGTGAAATAATACTCTTGCACAACTGTTGATTGAAGAAAGACTAATTATTCAGGTGTATTGTCATGCTTCTTCAGGAATAAAATTCTGAATTATGTCATGTCCGCAGACTGAGTTTGTGTTTATTCTATTATTATTATTATTATTATTATTATTATTATATGTATATTATCTGACTGGTAATGTGGACACAGTCCACACAGGAGGAAAATGAACAGGCTGATGATAACACAATGTTATCCTAGGCTGGTAAACTGTGTAAAGACATTAACAATAGTATATGCATTTATATTATACATTACAATTAGACCATTGAGCAGAATTGCAGTGAGAAAGGACAGACATGGCATAAAGGCATCTTGGAAATATTCTTTACAGCAACATTCTGTAAAAGTGAACCACCATAGGTAGACTATCCCCCCCCCCCCCCATATAACATCCAGCCTTCCATAATCTCCCTGGAAAGAGCATATCATGGCTGGACATGTTTGACATGGAAATTATATGGATTGCACAGCTAAGTATTTGGGCCTATTGAAGTCTATGCTGTTTGCATGTAGTACTGCGTAATTAGTTAATTACTACAACCATGCCTGGTAATTATTGGTTATTTAAGTTACTACATTTCAAATAACTATAGACAGTTTACAATATGTATTGCTATAATATAATGCAGTTTAAAAATGATGGCCCCAGAAGTATATTTCATGATTGCAAAATGTTGCAATTACACAACAAGCTAAAAACAGTTTTGAGTTAATAAATGTTATGAAGTGACCTCTATACTGCAAGTGGTAAGAGTTTCATTCATGGGCAGTTTGTGGTTGCAAAGATGTCATATCTGGTCCATCATTTAAAAAACACCCTGTATTGTAATGCTACATAGCTTAAACTACAAGAACAAGTTCAGACAGAAATCATGGAGCTTACCTTTTCATTTAATGTAGGGGTAAAGCCTGAGATTGCAGGTAGCACTGTGTGGTCTTAAGAACTTGTAGCAAACTATTCCATACAGATATTGACTAACCTGACATGCCAGATGGATTGTTAGACACAAGTCCATCCGGGGAGCTGTCCATCGAAACTGTTTGAATAGAGCAGGACTTTCAAAAAATATTAATAATACAGTTTTGTTTTGGATGAACCATCTGTCATTGTTGTTTTCACATAGCTCTTAATAAACCACACCCTGGTAGCTATCAGTATGAGGCTACTTGGTCAGATCAATTGTGACTTGGACTCACTGAATGGCTTCCAGCTCTCCAGACTGATTCTCGCAGTCAAACTGAAGCCTCGCGAGACCATCCTGACTTCGCTAGGCTAATTGACTATGTGGCCCAGCTTGAATGTAGGATGTCACGCTACTCTGAAATGTAAATAATGACGATTGTTGCATCTGTTATTTGTTCTGACACATGTGCCTATTTGTCTTTAAACATAAAGAATATACTGTAGGCCTAACAATATTTAAAAACATAAATTGATTAAAGGATTAGGCTACAAACTTGCTACTCTAGGTAAACAGTAAATAGTGTATTTGCCCTATATACATCAAGCAATAGATAAATGCAATCAGAGTGCAGCATTTGTTTTGTAGGAATAGGTCTGCTTTATAAAAGCCTTCTCTGTTCTGTAAACTACATGTACAGTAGCCTATGTAATATGTAAATACTATACAGTTCCTCTCGGTGGCACCATAGCATCTCTATATGTAACTTAAATATGGCACATCTCTTGAGGAGATCATCCTGTATGCCCAGTCACCCCATGTACACTGTCCCGCTGGTTCAGCTGACCTCTGGGGTCGAGGGTGCCCTGTTTAGGGGTGTTTCCTCCCTGCTCCACGCAGGGCAGAGACCGTCGCAGCTCTAGCCGGGCATCGGGACACAGGAAGATGTAGAAAAGTGGATCCAGCGTTGTGTTGAGACTGGTCAGGCCATAGCATAGTCGGTAGATAAGGAAAATGGACCGTTCCAATGCGCACGGTTCTTCTGTCAGCAGCAGGGACACATACCTGTACCCCCCCACTAGGTGGTAGGGTCCAAAGACCACCATGAAGTTGATGGTGATGACGACCAAGATGCCCACAATTTTGTGGCGCTCTTGTGCAGAAACGGATGGTGAGCGCTGCAGTGTCATCCCGATTCGAGCAGATGTGTAGCTGCAGAAAAGACACAAGCCACAGTGTCTGATTATGTTTGCAAAGTTAATGTTGTTTTTAAATGTAGTAGTGTTTTGAGGGGCACTGTAATAGATGCGATATTAAAATAGGCCACACATACAGTATATACAGTATATATATATAAAATTCTAATATTTTTCCTTCTCTTTATTAGTGATGACGCAATGTACCATTACAGTTCAGGAGGCATAATCATACTTCATAAGCGTACAACCTACAGCTAAATTCCTAGTTAGGATTTTAATAAGGCAAAGGGTATATTACAACATCAAAATATAGCCCAATATTGTACAATTACTACTGCATTTGCCTAAATAAAATCAGTTTTGGTTGAATACATATCTATATACATTTTATTTATCTGCTCATACTCGCAACAGATATAAAATATTCTTTACACCAATGCTTTACACAGTATGTTAGTGTAAAATGTTCTACTTCAAATAATGCTTCTACTTCAGTTTTCCTTTGAAATTGGTTATGGCTAAAGTTTTATATTTAGTGGACATGTTAGATCCGTATCTCAATGTTATTACATGTGGGACATTGTGTGCCATTATGATGTTATAGGCTAAGCCTCTGGCAAGTCAAGTCTTGCCATCTTGGAACGTACAAAAAGTACAGCCTCCGCACTCTTTTTGAACCATGTCCTATCTTATTTAATGTTTGTGGACCATTCAAAACACAGAATGTGCCTACATAATAATGTGTGGCTAACTGTATTAGTAGTTGTATTTGCTTTTCTGTTATTGTTAAATGGATCTCGTTTTATGCTGCCTATTTCAAAATAATATACAGGTTAAATTACACACGGCCACAGCTAAGTGTTAAATAGGCATAAATGTGATGAAATAAATCTAAAACAATTTGTACAGTTTAACATGTTTACAGGTGTAAATGCCAATTTGTGTCACACAAAAATGTATGAACTATCTCAAAAGACCCCCCACTGCATCTGAGCAGTATTAAACTGTGTTGATCACACTATAGCCCACACTTTGGCATGGATCCTGAAATCACTGTGCTATGCTATGGATTTGACAGTTGGAAATAAATACATGCCTTGAGCTGTAACATAAATCAAATGCATTTTAAAAGTTTATGTGCAATTCCACAGGCACATCTGTCTTTTCTTTTTTTTCTCTCACACTTTTTATGTTAGGATTTATTTATTTATTTATTTATTTATTTATTTATTTATTTATTTATTTATTTGTATGTATTTTTTTCCTTCATGCTTTGCATGTTTGGATAGTAGAATGACAGTTCATGTTCCCTGACAGAAGAATCAACGATTTAGCCATTTCAGATCAACTCACCCCAGTATTGCGCAAGGCAACACAAAGCCAAGAACCACAGTGGTGAGCTTAAAGTGGGCATATCTGGGGCTCACGGGGTACTGCTCTAGACACAGCATTCTTTCCGAGTCAAATAGCGATGGCAGCAGCCCACATAGGCAGAAAAGGAAGGTCAGTGTCCAAACAGCCACCCCCGAAGTTGCTGCGACCTTCACAGTGCGCACCCCACGGCTGCTCAGCGGGTACACGATAGCCAGGCAGCGGTCCAACGCTATCAGGCACAGGAACATAACGCTAGCGTAAACGTTGACGTAGAACACGTAGCCCACCAGCTCGCATGCGGTTTGCCCGTACGGCCAGTGGTGTGCGCCCTGCAGATACAGGATCCACAGTGGCAGTGTGAGCAGCTGCAGGAGGTCGGACAGCAGCAGGTTGAGGATGTAGACCAGCTGACAGCCACCCCCGCCTGAGCGCCCCAGGTGGTACAGTCCCCAGAGTGACAGCAGGTTGCTCGGGAGGCCAATTGAAAAGATCACACTGTAGATGCAGGTCAGGCCGACTGTGTCCGTGTTCAAGGGGAGGTCACAGGTGTCATTGGTCATGTCTCAGACAATGTCTGCGTCTCCTGGCACGGACCCCCAGGACAGACTTCACTTACACACCAGGGGCCATTAACAGGACGGAAAAAATGTTGACGGACAAAATGTTGACGTTTCACGTTAATTCATTGCCACAAGCGCTTCAGGTCAGATGAAGATGAAGTCCTAAAATCAATTCAGAGCATTCCCTTTGGATCAGTTTGAGAAAAGTAAACCTAAAAATTTGAAATAGCGTTAGATAGCGTTAATAATTCAGCCATCACAGTTGGAATGTGAAACAGGTGGAAATGAGACCACAGAAACCAATCTATGAAGACTTACCTCTCACATTTGATTATTCTTTTTCAATCTGGAACATTCCTTATATGACAGACATATGCTCAAGTAGTGTTGGTGTGTGGGGAACACGCCGTCTCAACTGGGCCATGTCTATTCTGTGATTGTTTCCTCCTCAGGAAACCCACTACCTTAGTTTTAAAGGCCACATCCTGAAGCAAGAGAATGGCTTTTGCTCTTAGGACAAAAACACCTCTCTCTCTCTCTCTCTCTCTCTCTCTCTCTCTCTCTCTCCCTCTCTCTCTCTCTCTGTCTCTCTCTCTCTCTCTCTCTCTTCCCTGGTCAGACCAAAATTATTCACACAATATCGTTATATTACATCAAATACTCAAGTAAATAATTAAGTATATAGGTTCAGTTTCTCAGACATCAATTAAGCCTATAGTCCTATAACCTTTTCCAATGGAGATCTTTTATTTTTTTTATAGGCTTAAGTTGGAGAAACTGCCTGAGTGTTTATCAAGTTTTGACACCAGATTGTTAAATATCTGAATGCATTGGCTTTAACTCAGACACAACTTCTGTTCAGCAATGTATTATTATAACAGGCATAATAGCTTGATAGCATTAAGACAAAGACGGTAAGAACAGGCCAACACATTTTTAATCAGAAGATATAGATGAATGGGAGTCTATGTTGGACTATGTTTAAGTGCATGCATTTATCAACTGGAAAACGGTTGCCATCATAGCATGTGGTTAGCAATCATTGTTCAGGCACAGGAGAGAACATTTTCACACAATTCAAATTGTTTGAGGAAGAATGGGAATTGTGAGACAATGGGTGCTGGCCAATATTTTTACAACATGGTTTCAGGGAGGAGGGCCTAATCAGTCATTAAGT
Organism: Speoplatyrhinus poulsoni; assembly: GCA_025447795.1. Lineage (NCBI taxonomy): Eukaryota > Metazoa > Chordata > Actinopteri > Percopsiformes > Amblyopsidae > Speoplatyrhinus > Speoplatyrhinus poulsoni. The sequence goes on from JAOEGT010062686.1 coordinate 31,212, forward strand.
TTCCTTTAAAATGTCACTATGCTGTGGCTTGATAAGTAATCCAAGTTGAAATGTTCCCTTTGGGTCAATCATTTAAAACGATGTTTCCACCCTTCATAAAATGAAACCATGTGCCGAAGGAAATACTTAAGTGATCTCTAATGACAGTACTGACAATGTGTCCAACTTTCATATAACCTTATCTAAAATATCTTTATGTAGATTAAGAGGATTCACTCAACTTTGTTTTTGGTCCTGTACCTGCGGCAGCAGATGAGTCTGCAGATAGACACTAATAGCAAGATAGTGGCCCCAATGAGGACCAGGAGAAAAAGGACCACATCCAGGCTATGGTAGGAGTACCAGGGCAGGTTTATGGCTGCTGAGCGCAGGTGGGAAGCCCCTTTGTTCCTAATAACATACTCTATCCAAAATATAGCCGAGTCAATAGGGGATAATGGCTGATCGTGATGCAGCCTGGAGAGTCTCTGCATGTTGTAGAGATAGGAGGGATTCTCCAATATGTCCCTCAGGGCCTCTATAAAGTTCTCTGCTGTGAGTGAGGACACTTCCACCACCCGTGCAGCCCCACGCACTTTCAGACGGACTAGGTTGTCAAACTGGTCAAAGAGCAGAGGCAGGCCAAGAACAGGAACCCCGTGATAGATGGCCTCATACATGCCATTGGTGCCTCCGTGGGCCACAAAGGCACGTGTCTTGGGGTGTCCCAGGAGGTCATTCTGGGGCATCCAGTCCAGCAGTAGGGTGTTGTTCCCCAGAGATGTAGGTCTCTGGCCAAGGTACCTCCACACCACCTTCTGAGGAAGCTGAGCGAAAGCTTTGGCAATGGCTTCTGTGATCTCCACGGGCAGAGCGGACACCATCGTTCCCAGAGACATCACCACCACTCCCTGGTCCATAGAGCTCTGCATGAAGGCCTCAAGGTTATCAGGGAGTGGCTGGGATGCTCTGCACTGGAACCCCCCAATGTAGACCACGTTGGGCATGGTGGGACGAGGAAACTCAAAGACAAAGTCAGCCCTCACGAGCCAGATATCAGCTGAAAGTTGCATGCTGAGCATGTCTGCTCCAGGGGGGAAATGGCGTTCAAGCAGGTCTTGGTACAGAGGAAGGATGACCAGTTGTTCCTGCAGAATCATGGCTGTGTACCTGACCAGGTTCTCTGTTCTCTGCAGGAAACCCATGTTGTCATTGAAAAGAGAATTGTACATGGGAACGTAGGAAGGCGGCGTCGGAGCCAGAACCATGTGAGCCTCTCCTGCATTGATCCAGCGGACATTGTACACCATCCTCAGGCTAAGATATTGGGCTAGCAGGACCCCTGCTGGGAAGACAGGGTCCGTCAGCACCAGATCGAAGCTCGCCGTTCTCAGCCTACCCACCAGGGCGGAGTCCTGCAGGATTGTGGAGATCATACAGAGGGCCGTGCCGTGGAAGATCTGCAACATTCCCGCCACGTCCTTCTGCTGCTCAAAGAAACGCCGGAGTGGGAACATCTTGTGTAATTCCAGTGATCGCTGTACGAGGACCGAATATAAATCGGGGCCGCCCTCCCCACCTGTATCCTCCGCAGGCTGGATGGTGATAGAGGTGTAGTGCAGAGATTGCTCCCGGATGTACCAGCTCCTGCTGGAGCGTAGCACGGTGAGACTGTGACCTCTTGCATGCAGCTCTTTCAGGATCACTTCCATGTTGATCCAGTGGCTGCCGTCCTCAGGGAATACCAAAATCCTGTCACCATGGCAACTGCTTGCCACGAGTAAGAGGAGAAGACCGGTGAGAGAGCGGTACATGACTTGCATTTCTCCACACGGACCCATCGCGTCTGAAGCAAGAATCAAGTAAAGCATTAGTACAAAGAAGACAGTACAGAAAAACATGCATGTGTGCACACAAAGACATTTGTGTATGTGTGTGTGTGTAAAGGTACAGAATCACAAGTATAGCCTTCAGTTTTTTTATGATATGCTGGTCTATATAT
>JAOEGT010062687.1:0-17354 GCA_025447795.1 Speoplatyrhinus poulsoni
GAGAGAGAGAGAGAGAGAGAGAGAGAGAGAGAGAGAGAGAGAGAGAGAGAGAGAGAGAGAGAGAGAGAGAGAGGAGGCAAGAGGCAACATAAGTTTGGGTTTTCTCTAGGCATCTCTTAATGCTGTCAATTTCAAGGAAATATCAATATATTCATAAATGCACAGTACTAGACCTAGCATATTATCTTAGAATAACCTACTGTAGAATCACTGATGTAATAAACAGATAATACAATATTACAAGTAATATACTGTACAAATCAAATAAGTTATTCCAAAATAATGGCCACGGTTATTGTTATGCACTGTACGAATAAAAATAAATTAAATAAAAATAAAACAAAACAAAGTATATTATTCGTCTTTCAGTCAAACGCTTGTTATTGATATGACACAAATATCAATACTATCTTTGTAATTACGGTAATGAAAAAATTATGACAAGACACAATGGTTTTTGTAAGCACTGCTAACTGAAATTATGAGATTATCCAACATACCACAGTGCGTGTAGCAACAAATGACCCTGCAAGCGAGTACTAAACAAAGAATGCATTGAGCACCACCTATATTGCTATGCTTTACTAACAGTAGGTTTATGATGATATATGACTATAAAGAATATGATGAAATTACTGGTTGCAGAATAACAGACTTGTATGTGTGAAATGTTTGATAGACATCCACAACATCTAGTAGCTAAATCAGCATGAAGTGCCTTCTGTTACAGACTTACATGAGTATGCAGTCTACAGTATGTATGGATACAATACAGCCAAGTTTGCTAGTGGCTAGGTATGAAAATGTCATAAATACAGTATAACAAACCTTTAAAGTGTGCTGAAATTCCAGCTCACAACCTCCTATGTGGTTAAGTATGATGTGCATTTCTATCAAAAAGCTTATTGCTTTAACAGAATGCACTGTGTTGGAAAGTCTTGCTCAATTAAACTGTCTGAAAACTGCTTCAGCTGAGCAATTATTCGCACAACAATTATTCGAACGACACTCGTGAAAATGGCAGCCAACCGCTATGAGCTTCCTAACGCCTACTTCCTAATTTCCTTACATGACGATTAAAGCTGCTCATTACACCTACTCCATTATAGCATCTCGGAGCTGGAGAAAATCCAAGCTCACCTCACACTAATTTATGAATAAACAAGACAACTACATGTACTGTAAACCTCCTGCCTGCAGCCATTATCACGGCCAAGTGTTGTTACATTAATCAATGCAAACCTCAAAGGCTGCACCTGTGTACTAACACTGATTTCACACACTGATTGACAGAAGCCCCAGCGACAGCCAACCCTGGCTGACATTATACGTCTCAGACAGAGCTCCACATCTGTTAAACAACCTAGTCCTCTGCACACCACACAGCCTAATGGGAACGACACATGGTCAGCTGGAGTGAGCAGCTGAATGAAAGACCGGCATTCTGCAAAGCTGCAGTGTGCGGCATAGATCCCTCACCATGATCCAACATTATTACCTTCTATCATATCCAATGGGAAGGAGTGGTCAATGAGTTGGTGTAATGGGGGGACATATAGATGTGGCAAACTTACTCTCTCGCCTTTGTCTCCTTTTGGTCCTCGGGGTCCTTGCTCTCCTGGCGGGCCCTAGGTGATGAAGAAGACAATGCCTTGCAGTTAACGCACAATAGTGACACATTAGCCGTTAGCACTGCTAGCACAGTTAGCAATAGCACACTATACAAAAATGCAAGTCTCACCTCTCTAATAGGATTGACAAATAAATAAATCATTAGACATATATGTCTACTTTATATTTGTATGGCATCCTATCAAGGCATTCATACCTTATGTTGATGTAATGCTAAAATGTACCCTTAATGCCTTACTGATAACAGAGCATTCTTTGCTCATACTATTGTATTCTCTGTGTGTCTAGCTAAAAGCAGGGTCAATAATTCTTGAGAATGTTTGCTAACTTCTAAAATCTAATCAAAATCAAAACAATATTACTCTGCGACCCTCCAAAGCACCGCTCCACACATCAAAACGTATGGTGAAGCAAAGTGTAGTACTACGGCTTTGATGGTGTGAGTAGTGTTGGCCACTGTGTTTATGTTGCTATTTATTTACAGAGCCAGGGCTGTGTAGAAGTATTGAATTATTTATTCAACACGCACAGAGAACGGTAAGATAGCGAAATGCTAGCAGATATTTGGTGAATTTCACAAAAAGTGTATTAGCTTACAATTAGCTTCCAATAGCTGACTATACCTTTAAGTGAAGACGTGCTTTATTACACTGGTAAAACTGGAAATGTTAAGGGCATAGTACAGTGCATACCATAGGGCCACCTGGTCCTCTTGGTCCTACAACCTATGTAACAAAAGATATAAAGAAAGACAGCTGTAATTAATAATTATCTTTCATAGGCACTTTTGAACCCCCTTGCACCACCAGCAATTCACTTGTTTTAATTTAATTACATTATTATAGTGTAAACATAACCATAAACCTATGCACATTTTATGAAGGATAATATAATTATAATTAAATTAAATAAAAATTGAACATACTATAATAACATAAATACAGAATCATCTCACGACACAGATGTTTTTCCAGTTTTGGTAAGCAAGCAGTTGTACATTTATTCAAACCCACGTTTTAAAGCTGATAGAGGGAATACTGACAGACGTTTTTTCTGGACAGGAATACATTCCTAATCTCTTTGAGTAAGAATACACAATAAACAATGCCTTCTTATATCCTGCCATGGAGTTCTATTCCCTGAGTAGGGGAAAGTGTTTCCATATGCAGCGTGGCACAGGCTTGGCCTCTCTCTCTCTCTCTCTCTCTCTCTCTCTCTCTCTGCCCATGGGGTATCTTCAGAGAGGGAGTATACAGAGGTCTTAATGTTCTTGGCTGGATTCCCGAAAAGCAGCAACAGTCCTAGCCGACTGAAAAGCCCCCTCTGTGATCACAGCCTGCCTGTATACCCCCCCCCCCCAGTTTTGTTATCTTCATCTATCTTTTTCTCTTCATCTCTTTTTATACTACAGATTTTTCTGCTACCTTTCTTTCCCCGGCTAATAGTTGGTGTTCTGGTGGAGTTGTGATCTCTGTCTCCCCTCTCTCTGGGTGTAATGATGCATAGGCTAATACAGCCTGGAATATTCCGCAATAGATAATAATGCAGCTCCACTATAATTAGGAAAACAAAAAGACTAGCGCATCCTATAACTAATGATTTCTATTTCTCAAGCTCTTTTGCAAGTGACCTTGCACATGTCAGCGTAGGTACTGAATTAAATATAACTTACATCAGTAATGTCTCCCGGTTCACCTTTCTGACCCTGGCGTGACAGAAAGAACAAATAATGACACCAATTACAATTTGGAACAGAAAACGCCATCATGCATAAATTCAGCATTTTCAATGCATTGTGTACCTTGCTTATTTGAAGGCCTACAAATAACAAAGCATGTGGAATATGGTCAATAGAAAATTGTGCCCTACAATAACATTAGGCACATAAATATGGCACACAGCTTGAGGAAGGAAACAGCTATTATTTCACATCAAAGTACCACCTAGAGCCATAAACTACCGGGCTGGGTTTCAGCACTGAAATGAGTCAGGGAGAAGTGCATATTTGATTGTAGGTACTGTTAAGATCTCTCTCTCTCTCTCTCTCTCTCTCTCGCTCTCTCTCTCTCTCTCTTTCTCTCTCTCTCTCTCTCTCTTCTCTCTCACACACACACACACACACACACACACACACACACACGCACAAACACACACACACACAGACACACACACATACATACAGCAGCATCTGTATATCCCAGTCTCACCTTAGTTCCAGGTACTCCTGTCATTTTGGTCGAGACAGGCAGAAGGGGAAAGAAGATTGTTAATCAGCACTTTTTTACATTATAACAATCATTTTAAGTCTTAATATTCCTTAATTCTTTCCAGAATATCTACACTACAGTTGGCCAATTGTACTTTCATAAGGCAGCCACCCAAGGACCCCATCCGGAGAAATTAAGTGTTGGCTGAGGCACCGTCTTAGGAGGTCAAAGCAATAGCAAGCAATAGCAGATAACATGGATGAGTAGAGAGAAGCTGTAAATCCAGCCAATCCAATGAATATCTTTACAATTAAGTAATGTTTTTCTCACCGTTAGGTATTTCTACAGTAGGTCAGGACAAGAATGTCCCTGGACTAGGCATCATCATCATCTTCGTTCCAGTATATTACAAGTCAGTGAAATGAAGTTGATGAATCAAGATGCAATATTTTTTAATTGCATTTAACTAGCTGTGAACTGAGCAATTAATGCGCGATTAAGCATTTTGTCAACAGATGTTTCGTAAACAGTGACACTTGTGATTTCAGTGATGCTTATCAACTTTATGTTCATTGCATTTATAGATTTATTATATATATTTTTACTATATAAAATATGACAATTTATATTCTTCAATAGAGCCTTCAACCTCAAAGATCCACAGAGAGAATAGACTAGAAATGCTAGACCACGTCTGTTTGAGAAAGGTATTTCCGTAATGGCTCCCACATGTCATCATAATACTGAGGACAGTAGAGCGTATGGAGACTAAATTAAGCCAAGGTGAGCGGTGGAAAACTGATGTAGCATTGCAATGAAATCTAGCCACAAGTGTCTCTGCTACGGCATTGTTTACAATACATAATTTGTTTGTTTGGGGGATTGAATAACTGCATTTAAATCAAAGGATGACATGTCTGTTAAAAAGCATGAGGGTGTAATATTTAGGCTGAAACTGACCATCCTGTGATTTATACTGTATTTGTTTATGATATCTCCCCAACACAAACAAAAACGTCTTGCAGACCTGCACAGTAATTTATTTATGAGATATTTTAAATAAATAAATTACCACCACTGGGTGGAGGCGTTGCAGATGCGCAGACGGCGCAACATTCTCCAAATGGGATTTCAGGTTTTGGGCAGTCTTTCAGGTCCTCACAGACAATTTCGTCACACAGTACAGTTCCTGTGTCGCACACACAGATACGGCAAGGTTCTGGTTTCCACACGTCCTTGTCGCTATAGCTTTGTCCATCTTGCACACAGCTATTTTGGTCATCCTCTGTTTTGAGTGTAACACCCAAGCAAGGAACAGACAGGTTGTTTGTGGGAGGGAAAAAGAGATTATACACCAGGCTTGAACAACAGTCACTGCATTGTTACTCATAAGAAATATTAATGGGACAGATGGTGTGAAATAAACAAGGCAATATTTTGACTAGGTGAACTTATCACCATACAGCTTCAGCAGATGCTGTATGGCGCTGAACACAAAAAAAAAAAACTGTTCAAATATCAAACACCAAAATATAATAGTTTTCATTAATCTAAAAGAACATATTCCTAATATTCTCATCACCTTGTCAACACAGCTTTTATCAATGACAATCTATGGCCAATCGTTGCATCATGGTTAACACTACTAGCAAAATCCTATTATAAGATACCTGCCAATCCTATATTCACCACCGGGTGGCAGCACAATCACATCATTGAGCCAGCGACAAGATTAAAAGACTGCGAGAAAGTTCTGGTGACTTCACAGGAGTAACAAACCACGTGCTGGAACCCTCCCCTCCCTTTAATCTCCCCCATCCCCGCAAATTGCACATCACATGTAAATATATGCCTAGTCTACATAGTGAAGACGCCCTAAATCACTGCACACGAAACAGACTTTGCATTCACACTGACCATGGGTTTTATCGGACCACACAGTTTAGAAAGCACCGTACTGTAGGCTAATTGAACGTGATTGAAGAAGCAGGGTGTGTTTTAGAAGAGGTAAACAAACCACAGGCCGATCATGCATGGTCTGAGTTAGTCTACACCACCTTTTCAGCAGTGGAATTTCCATGTGACACGTGCAGGCATTTTCTATAGACAACATCTAATTGGAAGCATTAAGCCTTAAGGGGTGATATTGGTTGGCACGCATGAGGAAGGCTTCAGGGCATGAATGGCTGAGGTGAGGCAACAAGATCTGGATAGGGGGCAAATTAGGTACAGTAGTTATGTTTACTTTTGAGGCCTGTTTAGGTCTAGGATACCCAAAGGGCCTCCACAGCAATGAAAGGGGTCTTTCTGAAACAGGACAGAGTGGGCAATTCACAAACTTCTGCCTTGTGCAAACACACCATAAGGCAATCTTTAAACTCGATCTGGAAGCCACAGCTGTACAGTATCAGTTGCCAGGCAAAACAGCGTTCACGCACAAAATGAATATGAAAACAAAAATGAATATGAAAAAGTCAGTTGACATTGCACTGCAGGGCTTACTGGTGATCTACTGTAAGGTCCTTGCTCCTTTTACACCTGTCAGGCATGCTTTTGAGTGACTTGCTGCTATTAATCTTTGAGTCTTAAACCCTGTGCTCTCTCCAGTTAACTCTAATGAAAGAAGGGCTTGCGTTATATCCAGGGCCTACAACTCTGAAAAGTGTAACCTGAGACTTTCAGTTGAACGAATTTACATTTTTTGCTTTCATACACCAATCCTTTTTTGCTCTTTTAATTTGATGCCTTATGTCCTTGGCCTATTCTACAATATATGCAACAAAGAAAATATTATCATAATAACCTTCCACATCGGTAAAAAATACGTTTAAGTCATCTTTCTCTCCTTTACACAGTTTAAATGTCTCTCTTCTTCCCTCTGCATATCAATGTTCTATTCACTGTAATCTGTAAACCATTTGGAATAATATTGCATATATTTTCTACCTCACCTATTCCAATTGCCTACCCCAAACTATGTATATATATGGAAAGATAATTAATTGTTAATATTCTATAATGTTGCATGGGCACGCTCAGGTAAATATTCAGTTATATCTTAAATTGATCGCTGTTTACGCAAAAAAAATTCCTCTTTTTTTTTGGGACAATTTCAGCAGTTATTAAGTTGGTCGTTCTGCTTCTACAAGCCTGGATGCGTCCCATTGCCCTCTGACAGCAATGGAATGTTAACGCTTTTCACCCAAGGCCCCTGAGCCTTACGACCTTTCTCTGTTTGCCCCCCCTAAATGAAGTGGATCTGGAGTCAAAAAGAGGAGCCTGTCAAATCGCTCTCAGAATGCCTCCAATAAACGTGGCCACAGGTGTCCGGCGCAGCAACTTAACTGAGGGCAAAGCTGAATCCACTATTTTGCGTGGTCAAGCAGGCAATACATCTTAATCGCTAGCTCAATGTCGTGAACATTATTGTGTACTAACTTTAAAAGCTAACAATCAAACTCCTATTATATTTATATCTTACATGAAATAAAATACTACTTATTACTATAATATCTGCACAGAATGCAGGCACAATCTAAGCACTTAGTAGCCAAAAGTACCGCAAGCATCCAGACGCACCAACTGTGCGTAAAAGGTATAGGCTACGGAAGGAGATATTGTACAATCACTAACAAATAGGCGACTTTTCAATGTACAGGTGCCTGTATAGTGCGACACGGGAGGAAGTTTTCAGGAGGGAGTTTTTCTCCATTCATATGAAAGACATCTCTGTTACTTTAGCAGTTCATCCAACCGCACCAGACCTTTGAGAAAGAAAAAACTGCCACTTACGGTCATCCTGACATCTCACAACGGCTAAAAGAACGACTTGGGTTGCTACAAGTAGCCATACAGTCCGCGAATCCACAAAGCCAAACATGTCTAGATATTAGACATGCAGGGCCCTTAGGGGAGAAAATAAAGGGACGAAGAATTCTCTCAGTAGCCAATTTTAGTGTGTGTGTTCCCAGTTAAAGCCGAACCATTTATCTTTCAACTTTCCCAGAGCGATGGGGAATCCAGTGGCAGATCCAGACCCCTATGAAACTCAGCACCGACCGCTTCAGGTCAGGCACTGTAGTTTTATGTCCCTGTTACCTTCAGTGATTCTTCGTATATTCCCAAATATCAGTCCGGCCCCTTACCCCCCGTCAAGATGAAATCTGAGCCCCGTTTCCCTCCCATTCTGTCGCACAGGTTCCATTATCCCAGCCAAAGACCACGCCTTCTTCCATATGGACATTGAAAAGGGGGACCAAATAAGTTAAACTTTTTTTTCTCTCCAACTTCACAGCCCTCCCCCACGCTACTCGACACATATATGCGTGCACGTCTCCACTTCAGTGCAGAGCATGCCGTTCTCGGAATGATGACAAGATGACAAACTATTAAATCGCAAGATGTCGTGTTCCGTGGAGACGCTTGCCCGGCATGGGCTATCTTGTTCAGCGTATTACCATATTTACACCTGTGTCAAGAGTCAGGGACTCATGTCTGATTAAAGTTACCTCTCTCTGTTCATATTCATCAGATTAAAGGTGAGTTCAGCAATTGTAAGATAAACGGTAAACGCTAGCTGCCCATTTTGTGTGCACATTGAAAAAAGAATCTGTTTTTATACACATCCAAATTGGAACACAAAGTGGTGCAGACTGCACCACACAACACTATCCTAGCCAATGGCAATGCAGTGTCCAATGTGTTGGGCGGAGCATCTGAGGGAGAACCCTATGGCAGTCAAGGGAGAGGTGTTTTGTTTTGATTAAATTCAAACAACCTTTTACCAGGAGGATATGACTCCACCTTTAAAAGCAAAATATCCCTCTATGCGAATGGTTGTGTAAACAAAAATAATATAATAGCATTAATTGTTTAAAATAAAATGATGAGGAAGCACTGGAGAAAGAAAGGCAGCAGGGTATACACCTGGTTTGCCTGATAAAATGCCTGTGCCTTGTGTAATGCTTGAACTGGAGGGAAGGAATTTCATTTGATGCATGAGTTCCTGAGAAGAATCCTTGTCTGTGGGAAGGAATCTATGCAGGCAAAATCCCTGCATAAAAGCCCATCACTGTGGACTTAATAGCGGGATTGCACCCCAGCGCTGAGCCTGACTCCACCCACTACAACTTTGAAAAATGCACCAAGGAGCTGTGTGAGGGGAGGGGAGGGTCTGAGAGGGTGACCCCCATTAACATTAATGTTAACATTCACATTTGATGACGTATGAGCGTACTAAGTGTACCACTGAAAACCAACAAGGTCCTGGGGTGATTTTTAAAGGATATGACGTGTAGTTCTGTTTTCAGCACATAAAATGCTGATTTTTATAAAAACAGGAATTTTGTCAATATTAACATAATCTGTCTCATCTCAGATCAATCCTATTACTTCGTTTACAACTCAAAAAACACATTTTAGGGTGCAGTTCCTAAAATGTATCGGTGAATATACATTTTCCTGGACCTAAGTATTTAATGTAGACATTTCTTTATAATTTCATTTGTACATTAATAATCTGGTAAAATAAATTGCCTGTAATGTGTGTATCTTAAAGTTAAAATATGTAATTCTGGAGAACGCTTGCTAAAGGCTAGGGAATTTCTTTTGTGAGCGGTGTTGGCAAATTATGTTGTATTCCTATTTACAGATCCAAGTAACAGGTGTAACCAGACTCATTTACTTGTGCATAGGGTAAATAGGTGTTCGCAGTTCTGGTTGACTGACCAACATTGACCTCTGGTTAATGTTGAAACTATTGGACAGCCTATAACCAATTGACACTGCTACAACTTTTTTACTCATTACAGTAATTCTGATAATTTGAAGATAACATGCATTTATTATGGGTTTACTAAATGATTGTCTGCATGGGGGCTCAAACTGTTTGAAAACCAATGGTTTATAGAACAATCCAATCCAACAACCAACATATTACATTGAGCATGCTTAATGCATATGTTATTGAGCAAACCCAACTGTACGGCATTACCGCCTTTTATCCCAACATGTATTAAATGTCATAACACTTTTGCTATGATATTGAAATACATCCAAGGCCAGAAAAAGTATCTTCATGAGGCAGGAATAGAGCCCTCACTGTAGTTAGAGCTGGGAGTTCAGTAGTGTAAATCGAGTACCTGGTCCATGAACTGAGCATGCCATATGAACCAATTGTACCTTATAGCCACAACTCTGACTATAAATAAACAACGAGGGACATTTTGGTTTCATCCACTTTGTGTGTCCCGACGAGTGAAATTCTCTGTGAGAATATCTGCTCTGGTTGATAGCGTCACCTCAATATGTACTGTATGTCCATTTAGATTTTGCCAGCTACCGGTACCTGAGTATTTCTGACCAATCATGGCCACTATTTCCTGATTGGTCCGGCAAAACAAAATTGCCCGTCAATCACATGCACAGCTACAAAATGTTTGTCAATGGGCTTTGCAATGGCAAAGCAATGGGCTCAAGAGGGCGGGCCAGAGCAGGAAGAGGTGCGGTTTTGGGTTGTAACTAATTTACAAATTTACATCTGTTTCCTTCTATTTTATCTAGCTCTCTTTGCAACTCTCAAATCCTACTTTCAGCTGCTTTAAGTTCCAGTCTCACTCAATATACATTTAAATCTGCAGTACCGTATTTCTGGACTGGTTTCACAAACAAATATTTAGTAAAACCTGTTTTAAACTTTTTGAATAATCTCAGCCATTATGTGTTGTCAGCAATGAACAAGTCTAAGTACAACAAAAGTCATAGTAAAATATTGCTTCCAGTGTTTGTTCTAGTGGCATGTTCCTAAACTTACCAAAACGGATGGATCAAAGGCCTCAAATAACAAACCTAACAATTTTCTATAGGCTTAGAATAGTTTGTCATGTAGTTAGAGTTGGCAGAAACTGTTGCTTGGCTATGCCAGCCATGTCATGTCATGTGGGACGAAACATTTTCAGCATAAAAACCTTCACATATCACTGCTAAACGACAAAGCCTCCTTGAAGTTAAGGGTTTATTTATTTGTTTGAGATATTACAGTAATGAGAGAGGCTATCTACTGTGCACAGATGTCATGTATGTGTTCCTTCAGCGGAGAACCATCAGACCTCTTTGAAGAGAATTCTTTGAAGCCTACACCCTCGGAAATGACACCCTTCTGAGACTGGCCGTCTCTTAGACCTAATGATATTTCATACTCCTCATCTGAGTGTGTGTGTGTGTGTGTGTGTGTGTACGCGCGCGCGCGCGCGAGCATGCAAGCATGCACGTGTGGGTGCATCCACAGGGTTTGGTTAGCATTAGAATGAAACAAAACAAATCAGGCCTTTGTTACAGAAGAGCTAGAAGCCTTAATGGTAGCAGTTGTGTTTTACAACATATTCCAACATTTCCTTGAAATAAACAGTCCCATGTTCCCCCTCCAACAATGCCAAAGGTGAAGGGTGACAAAGTCCCTGAAGCTTCAGATGGGATAAGAAAACAAATGTTGGATCTTAAGGAATGAAATGTGTGTCATCATGTCCCGCAGAGTTTGGTAATTATTCCTGTCTGTGGGAATATGAGAATTAATGTTTTAAACTTCCAAAAAACAATCAATTTTACATTTTGGGATTAAGTTGTATTCAGATTTACAGTACATGACCTACAGTAAATGTGAGGTATAATACAGTAGGTTCACTGCCATGATTGCAGTAAGACCACCAAACTGTTTTGTAGTTGTTACTCTTAAAGTCCTGTGGATGATGGGAAGGTATACTGGAGATACGGGCTTATAGTTATGAACTGTGTGTGTGTATGTGTGTGTGTGTGTGTGTGTGTGTGAGTGTGTGTGTGCACATGTGCATGTGTGTGTGAAGAAGAAACTTGAAAAAGAAAAGGAGAACATTAAGGAAGTGGAATAGGTATTGTAAGGTGGCTTGGTGGAAAACTTTGAAATGCAGATTCTGGGGTAGCTGACACTGAGAGTGGGCAGGATACTCTAGGGAAGAGAGAGAGAGAGAGAGAGAGAGAGAGAGAAAGACTGGAGACTGGATCAAGTGCAAGATACCCACAGCTTCAAGTGAGTCCATACATGAAATTGCAGTGAAATAACAAAAGCCATGACCTCACCAGCCAAGCTGAACGTCAAAGACCTCACTGTATATGTAACCTACTCTACCTATAACCATAATTCCATTACCTCTAAATGCAGGGTGAATCAAGGTACAGTAACACTAGTGAAGTCTCCCACCATTCCCCCAATTAATGTCACCTGGTGTTCTCATAGGTGTTCTCATACCAAATTAATAGGAATGTGTGTGCAAGGTGGGGGTTTCTATTTGTGGATGACATAGAGGAGGGTCACATGAACCATTGTTACAGAACCCATGCTGTTTATACAGTAGCACTGCTACCAGCTTCTAACCTGACATGCTAGATGGATTGTAAGTCCATCTGGGGAGCCCTTCATCTAAACTGTTTAAGAAAGGGCAGGTACTTGGATTGGATGTGTCAGACATTGTTGTCTTCAAGTCGTTTTCCATGTCGGCAAACTTAAACCACTCCCAAATCTAGTCCTACGCTGATTGGTCAGATAAATTGCTCGGATTTAGTCGCTAGGATTTTTTGGCTTTCCAGACCGACTCTCGCAGCGTCGTTAAACTGAAGCATGTGAGCTCAGCACGGTCCCACGCGGCTAACCAGCTTTCCCATCACACGTCAAAAAGAGAAGGGTGTGTGTGTTTTTACCGATATTTGTGTGTGCAGCGCTTCCGTCTGAGGCACCCGTCCGTCCTGTGTATCGGTCAACAACACAGCCCCATCATGTTGACACAGGTCAATGGTACACAAAGGCCGTCAGTGTATACACACTGTTTAAAGGGATTTGTAGTTGGCGCTCAGCTGTGAAGCCGGGGTAAATTAAGGGACAAATTAAGGGACATTCAGCAGTAATGCTGAAGGACTCATGCTGGTAAACAGAATATTCCCTTACTGCGGAGCACATATGAGCAAGAATATATATAGGGGCTTAACTTTAACATGAACTGTAGGTGTGCTGGGTAAAGATGATCGATGTGCATGATTTGGAAGGGGAGAAAAAAAGTTTCAGAGAAGGAGAGGAGAGGAAAATTGGGAAGGCAGCAGAATGTGGCAGCATGTGTGGAAATCTCTTCTAAGAATGGGGGGCTGGGGAGCTCTCTCCGAAATAGTCCACATCTCTGAAAGAGCTTAGTTTCAGTGGTCCATGTGTTATTCCAACTCCTCCAGACACTTTCAGAGGCGGGAGAGAGACACAGAGACAATAAGAGAGACAGACAGAGAGAGAGAGAGAGTGAGAGAGAGAGGGGTGTGGGAAGTGGAAAATTCAAGTGCGTTTGTGAATGTTGACGTCCACATTATTGAACTGCTTCAGATATTTCAAAAATGAAGTATTTGCTTTCATCAAAAGATACACCCAAAGGACCCACTTAAAGCAATGCTGTACCCCTTTTATATTTAAGAAGGGCAAGCATCACTACAGCAATAAGCACAACTTTGTGTACAGTATCTGCTTAAATATCAACCAGGGTAAACTATACTATGCTGTATACTTGCATTTGTGCATGCATACGCATGAGCCATGATTGGAAAATAATGATTATGGAAATTATGGTATACAAAGTAGCATGGCTTTATTATCCTAACTATAACTATAGGAAAACATTTCATCTCTAAGTGCTTTTATTTCAACCTCTCCTGCTTCTCTCACACTCTCCTCTTGAACGTGTCTGGTTTGTCTATCAGTGTGATCAGGAGTCCTGCCTCTTGGCACAGATGTAGGGACTAAGGTTTCAGCAGGGCTGGCTGCTTTCCTGCTAGCTGTTTTCAATACATCTGTGACTTCCTAAAGGTCCTACTATTCCATCAGCAAAGGTTCATTGGAACAGTGTGTCCTGTGTCTACTACAGTGTCAGGTGCCCAAAAATAATAACTTTACCGCTATAGTATTTATAAAGGAATACAGGCCAGTGTTATTTTACAGTTAAATTACATTTTACAGCAGTTATTGTAAATGTAGGAATTTAATAGCCCTAGTTGAAATGTGTGCTTCACATAGTATAATTGAATTCTGCAGCCACCCTGCCTGCAGTAATGTCTGGCTGTTGGCACTTTATGAGAGTATACTATGTAAAGGTGAAAGCATCCATGAAGGGTTTCGCACCTATGCCAGCTCAACACATCTGCACCCCATGCCCTCTTGGGACTTCCAAGAGAATCAGAAGACCTGGGTTTTGGAAGTTCTTTGTGATATGAGACCTAATGAATGATTAGATGTACTGCCTCAACTAAATGAAAGTACATACATAACAATTGCGTGTGTATGTGTATGCGCCCGCGCGCGCGCGTGTGTGTGTGCTTCATCCGGGAACAAATAATTTCCCTGCTCCACATGGAATACCCTTAATCAGTGCCACAAAGTATTTATGCTGTTAGTGTGACATCATATATTATGACATTTAAACCATCTCTTGAATTCTCATGCTGTCATTTAGCTTTTTTTCCTCATAGTTCAATGAATGCATACTTTTACAGCACTTGTATAAATCAGTTTATAATACCGACAATAAATCTGAAGATGCATTTCTATCTAACTGCTACTACTGTCAGACATTGCAGTATTTTCCAGTGTAAATGTGTTACAGTCACAACACTAGGAGCCATACTGTTTCTTTAAGGCCATACACTGTAATGTGGGCTCTCACTGCCCTGTAGGTATATGGAGCTCATTTCCTGCTGCTGATCAGCATACAGTAACAAGACCTTTGAATAGAGCTCCTTTTAGAGATGGATAGCTTCTGTGGATTAAACAGTGGTGCAGTAAAATACAGCAAAGCAGACACAGAAGATCTTAGCTTGAGTATACTGCATAATATGTTCGTATTGTCCATTGTGGGGAGTACTGTTTACATCTTTTGTAGTTAAAATATGTTTTTTTTTGTTCACATACATACAGTTACCTCACAGTGTTCAAATATTACTGTACATTATACTGTAAAACATTGTGTATTTTGGCAACACGGAGCAGACAACAGAATAGAACATACAGCACATAAACAATAATCACATATTTTATCTTCAGCACTTCAATGATCAATATAATGAAGAAGGTGACTGAAGATGAGAATGTAAGTAGCAGCACCATTATAGTGTCAGCATCTGCATTCCCACAGCTGTATTCAGCAATATGGCCATGCACCTTTTCTTACTGTACGCTTGTGACACTCCTTCCCTGTGGAAGGCGCGCGTCCCTAGCTATAGACAAGAGAAGCACAAGCCCACCTCAACCATGGTGGACTTCTGCACCTTTCACTGGCTGTGATGAGCCTTTGACTTGTCTGTTTCAATGAAATGTGTGATATAAAAATAAAATGCACCCTTATTGCCTTTATAATAACACAATACACAGACAAAATACATCACATCCATTGAACAAAAGATACGCCAGTAAAACCATCTTGGCTTTGCAAGTTCCAAAATGTGCATTGCTTTGCCAATCAGTCTGGGAACGTTCAACTTAAAACCAGTATACCAGTATTTACAGTAACAGAACCGTCAGCCACTCAGTATTCTGGTGGGCCTCTCACTAAGTCTCAAACAATTATGATGAAACAGATAAATATCTCAGATCTCACAGATCTCATATAAGTGAGATCACAAACGTGTCAACTAGACCTCTATTCATCAAATTACAGGCCGCTTCAGTGGTCTGTACTTTGAACTTACCACACCTACATTTGGAAATAAGTACAGTATAAGGCTGCCAGTCAAATGAATTGGTGTCACGTTGCAAGAAATGTATTACATTCACATGGCTGTCAAACACCACCGTCCCTCTCTGAAATAAAGACATATTTACAGTATTAACCACCACCGTACCACACTAATGCATACAATGCACAGACTTACAGTACAGAAGACAGTAAAAAACACTCTAAACATGATTACTTTTGACTTTAGTCTGCCAGTGAGTCCAAGCTTGTTACAGGGCAAATTAAATGCACTACGCCTAGTCATTGATTGAGAAAGTATTCTTGTATATTTTGATAATAGGGTTATGCTACTGTAGGTTCAGCCTTGTTTTTTGTGGTGTAATAGTGGGGCAAAGCCTGCCAGTGCTTCAGATGACAGACATGTCATCTGAAAAAAAAAGCATGCCATTAAGACACAAAATTCAGCTTTTTTCCTTGAAGTGTTGAATGTTTTTTCAGGGGTGGCGTGCGTTCAGTCAGTAACAGTTAGTCAGCAGTCAGCTAAGTATGGTTGTTGTACAGACATCTTTATTTGTGGCTGCTGGTAAAACCTCCAGAAAAGCCAATTGCCTCTTTTACAAACCAAGTTTAGGCAAGAAAAAGTTATTGCTCCAATTAAATATATAACAGGTGCTTTTGAATAGCATCTTCTTAACTAACTAACTAACTAACTAACTAACTAACTAACTAACTAACTAACTAACTGACTAAGATTTCAGTGCTTATGTCTTTGTCAGAATGCCAATATTATCATTCTAAAATATACTATAAGGTTGCATAATCACAGGGCAAATAGAGGCAGCTGCTAAGAATGGAATGTTCCTATAACGGCTTCTGGCCAAAACATTTACCACGGGAGAGACATACTGTACATCCAGGAAGAAAGAGAGAGAGAGAGAGAAAGTAGGAGGGAAAATACGACAAGAGAGCGAGAGAGACAGGAATGAGAGACATTGAGAAAGAGACAAGTTCGGTAGCACTCTTTCTTTGCTCCCTTCCTAAGGTGTTGTGGAAAATAAATGGACTCTCTTAACAGCTTTCTGTCTAAAGTGAATTGATAGCAAGTTCATCAGGCAACAGCATACCCTGTTTGAAGGAGAGATGGACCACTCTCTTTTGTAAAACAATAGCACACAAAAAGGATATATCACTTTGTGGCACAAACATGCCTGAAGCTAGATTGCATTAAAAAAAGAAAGAGAATAAAAGATAGAGAGAGATAGAGAGATAAGGTAAATTTGGGTTAATAAGAAACAGGTGCTGGGATTTCTCTTTGTCTTATCGTTTTTAGTGTCACTACACTAATGCTGACCGAGATGACCGAAGAGGATTTTGTGAACAATAAAAGCACTCTCCACTTTTTCACAACCCTCCCCCTTCCCACACACAAAATACACAGAATCAAGTGGCTAAAGCCCCAAGAAGGCTAAATGAGCTTCACTACACTGCCATCTTGTTTTCCATGTGGAATTACTCTGTATTTCACTCTCCATAAACACGTTTCTTCTGTTGTCAGTTGTTGTTACATCTGCTGCCGCACCACTTCTGAATCAAGCGGGAACTTCCGGTGCTGAGAAAAGAATACAAGTCAAGTGTCCAAATGTGCAGTTCTTTGAATGGCCACTTGAGGCTGGCTGCAAAAGGGAGTCAAATTCCAGTTTTTACAGTTACTGTAATGCTTCACTGGTCTCGCCGGGGTGGTAGGACAGGGGAAAGACTGTCCGCATCCCCAGCGCCTCACACCCAC
>JAOEGT010062698.1:7174-17353 GCA_025447795.1 Speoplatyrhinus poulsoni
GCTTTGTACAGTACCTCAGAGTTAGCATTAGCCAGGTACTGCAGCTTAGCATTAGCTTTGTACAGTACCTCAGAGTTGGCATTAGCTATGTACAGTACCTCAGAGTTAGCATTAGCTTCGTACAGTACCTCAGAGTTAGCATTAGCCAGGTACAGCACTTTAGCGTTAGCATTAGCCAGGTACAGCGCATTAGCATTAGCTCGGTACAGCACCTGAGCATTACTATTAGCATTAGTCAGGTACAGCACTTTAGCATTAACATTAATATTAGCATCATAATAATAATACAGCTACCTAAAGGATATCTTCTCAATAACAAATCGGGGGATCTTTTGCATTTTGAGGAGCGATATATATATATATATATATATATATATATATATTTTTTTTTGTGTGTTTTCATATATTTGTGTTTTCATATAAAAATCAAGTTAAATCAATTGATTGTTTGTGTATTGTGGGTAAGTGCACTATATGGTGAATGACTATTAATGCAGCCTGCAGCACCACCTGCTGGCATGTAATGAATTGTTGTGAGCAATAAGTGTGACCTTTCGGCTTTACATGAATTAGAAACCCTGGAATAGTCCATTGTTTTGTATTATCAACAGTCCACCAGTGTTTCTAGAACCAGCTCACGTTGCTAATTTGACAGTTTTCTTCAGGATTGTGTGGGCATAGACACAGACCTAGCTCGACTGACGTCTGACCCTCCAATGTCAGATACTGTTAGGGCGGGACAATTCTCCTCATCTTTATGATTTGCTCTTTTGTGTAGTCAACCCACTGTAAGGGAGTATACAGAATATACATAGTGGTTCCTGACAGTTAGTGAATCCTTTTATAGTGTTTCTGAGTTCCTGCATAAATGTGATCATTTCATCGCAGTCATAAAAACATATAAATATAAAATTGATTCATCTCAGGGCCTGGCAGAACATTTCTGTTGAATGAAGGTCTTGACCTTGATTCGTGCTAGCAATTCGTTCAGCTTGTTGTCTTGCTGCAAGAGCTTATTTTGAGCTTGAGTTCACAGGCGGACATTCCTGACATTCTGCTGTATGCTGAATTTACTGGTTCAATCTAGAGATTTAACAGTGCTGATTCTGAGGCAGCAAAAACTCCAAAACCAAGGCACTGCCACCATCGCGTTTCACAGTTAATGTGGTCCCAGTGTTTAGTTTTCCATGAACATACTTTAGCGTTTGTTATTTGAGCCGTAGAACAATGCTAATTGATTGATAATCTTGACTCTAATTAACTGAACTGTTCGTCTTAGAGGGCCACTGACTTTTTCCTGATAGACATTTTAGTGTGGGATCTACTGAACGACATATTAAATCCATTATTATCTGTTTTTATGAAAGAAGGCGATCTGGTTGTGATGGTGGCACCTAAAGTGATCAGGGTTGAGGTTCACAAATGTTCTAGCATCACCACAGGATATCTAGTTAGTCATTTTTAATATGCTTACTGTGAAACTCAAGCCCCTAAATTAGCATCTAATTGTACTAAAGTACACTCGATTAGGGTCTTTCTCACCAACCTTCTCTCCAGGCACTTGAGAGGCAGGTTTATTAGCATTTCTAGACGTTGACTTGCTGTATTATGTCAATATTCCTGCCCGTCGCTGAATAACACCAACGGGCAGGAGCCGGCTCTTCATATATAGATTATGTATTATATTTAGATATATGTAACCTAAACACCCCCCCTCCTCCAGTAGAGTGGAGTGGAAGAGATCCCAAAGCGAATAGAACTGAGGCGAGTATAGCCGAGCTGGTACTTTGCAGTGAAATAGCTCCTTAAGGGTGTAGAAGTTGAGTAGAGCTGGTACCGTGCAGTGAAATAGCTCCTTAACGGTGTAGAAGTTGAGTAGAGCTGGTACCGTGCAGTGAAATAGCTCCTTAAGGGTGTAGAAGTTGAGTAGAGCTGGTACCGTGCAGTGAAATAGCTCCTTAAGGGAGTAGAAGTCTAGTCGAGCTGGTACCGTGCGTTGGAAGACTCCATTAAACACGCCCCCTCCCCTCCCGTGTCCCCCAGACGCGTGCGGCCTGACTGACGCGGCCCACGTGGAGTCCCTGCAGGAGAAGGCCCAGGTGGCGCTGACAGAGTACGAGCGCATGCAGTACCCGGCCCAGCCTCAGCGGTTCGGCCGGCTGTTGCTGCGGCTGCCGGCGCTGCGGGCGGTGCCCGCCAGCCTCATCTCCCAGCTGTTCTTCATGCGCCTGGTGGGCAAGACGCCCATTGAGACGCTCATCCGCGACATGCAGCTGTCGGGCAGCTCCATCAGCTGGCCCTACGTGCCCGGCCAGTAGGGGGCGCCACTAGGCCTCCTCTACACCACACCCTCCACCCCCCCACCCTCACCCGGTGGACGAGGACTGCGTCTGGGCCCGCAGCGTCCTGCGTTCTCCCCCAACCCCTTCACACACACGCCTTCCCATCATGCATCACTCAGAGCGGCACGCCGGGTGGAGTGGAAGCTGTGTGTCGCCCCCCCCGCACTCCACGACACTTTCGCCTGAGAGAGCGCCATGTTGCCACGGAGACTAGCCTGTTAAGGAGGCAGATGGCGGCCATGTTGGAAGTAGACGTTTCCTGCTCTCCCTTTTAATTCTTTTTTTATTTGTGCATATGTAATATTTATCATTATCACCATTTGTCAGCGTATTTTCATCATGGATTACACGACTTGAACGTGACGGACGGCATCATAACTATAAACATCTTGGGAGGGTTTTTATTGCTCTTCAAGAACACCTTTGTACATAAGCTGAAGGAAAGCCCAGGAACGTTTGGAAGCGAACAGGAATGAAACCCCAGGAGAATTACCAAAGTCTATTGTATCAGGAGTATGTTTGATAACCGACCAGTCTGTGAGGAGCATGTGTGTGGAAATTCCTGTTTGGTCAACCGAACGCGTGAACAGTCATGGTTCACACATCCAGAATCATTCATAGGACTCTCAACTGTGTCTGTAGTGCAGAGGATGAAACAAGCCACAATTACATTATAGACTAATACCTCAAGACATCAGAATGATTTAGTCTGATATATCCTTAACGCAAACCTCAAATTGTTGTTCACCACAAACCGCCTTCTTTTTAGACAACTGCCTTGTGAATCAGAACGAATTTGGGACATATACAAATGACTCTTCTCCAACATCTTTAAAGATCTCCAACCTTGGTTCTCACTTCAAATGCTTCAAAATGATTTGCAAATGAAGCTCGTGCAGATTAACATGGCTGAAATGTTTAATTGTCTGCCAATTGTTTTGAAAATGAAATATTGCAGAGAGAAATGTTTGTTAATTAAACAGCTAACACGGCCAAATGTGTTCACATATGACAAGGATATCCATGAATATTTAAAAAAAGAGCAAATAGCCAGATGTGGGTGGTACTCAAAAATGCCATTATCAACTGTGCTGGGAATCTATGAACGTGATTTGGTCTGCATTGTTAGTCGGGAAAAAAACATTTGAAAAATGTATTGAAATGTGTATATATTGAGGCAATGTTGTCTTTATGCATGTTAAAAAAGTGGTTTTGGATATTTGCTAAGTTGAAATGGTTCCATTCTTTATATTGTCAGTCAGTAAAAAGTTTATTTGATGTTGGGTTATCTGTTGGTTCCTTAAATGGTTTAGTGTTTTCTTTATTTTCTTTTCTCCTTTTCTAAATGTTGATATTTTACATAAATATACCTCTGTCATCTGTTGCGATGCTCTGTTTCATTGCCAGAATGGATATTAAATTGACAAAATGAGAGCTGCTCTCTATAAACATAAGATTATATAATTAGATATAATGAATGTTCATATGGCATTTGAGGAATATTGAATGCTAAAACCACCTGTGAAAAGTGAATAGGCTTAATATGGTATTCTGGTTGGTCAGGCTTTACCTCATTAAAATATTTCAAGAGGTAGATTTTTAGCAAGTTCATTTTTTAAGAAATCATGAAATCATCTGAGTAAAGGAGAACACTATTTATGCATTTTACATTACCCCTGTGTAAGGATATGCATCTGCTTCTTGAAAATCCCTGTCCTTTAAACATTTATTTGTACATTATTTTCCTCAACATACACCATTTCACAAAAAGAAAATATAAAAAGAAAATGTACTATTAATGTTTTCCTAGATTTGTGTTACGGAGTCCTCTAGTTTTTAATTTGATGTGTATGAATGCATTATTAAAGAATCAAGAATACTTATGCATAAGTTTTTTTTTTTTACTTTAAAATGCTGCTTATGTGGTGCGGTCTGCACCACTTGATTGTGTTTCCATTTAGGAAGAAACACCTGGATATCTTTTCAGAAAGCACACAGATCTGGTAGCTAGCGTACCGTGAGGGGAGATGTAGAGATTTTTTTTATATATATACGTGTGTGTGTGTGTGTGTGTGTGTGTGTATATACATACATACTGTACATACACATACATATAAATACACAAACATATTTATACATACACATACGCTTGTATAACAGTGTAAATGTGCCGTTCCCTCAAAACAACTCAACACAGCCTTTAATGTCTAAACTGCTGCAATGCAGTGCATACGAGCTGTTTGTAGTATGTTTGATAATGTAAAAAACACAAGAATTAGAATTTTTATTCAAGATTGTTATGCATACATTGAATGAGCAAAGTAGCATCTCTAAAATAGAGGGATGGAAAAAATCATTCATATTGTGTCCTGGCCCATGCGTGTGTTTTGTGAGTATATTCTGAAAATGTAGAAAGCCACACACATGGTGTAGCTAGAATGATAGTTTTTCTCAATCGCTTTCTCAACACATTCTCCAAACTGTAAACACAAACCCCACAACAGTGTTTTCCTAAATGTTTTCACCTGCAAAACGTGAAGATATTCAAAATGAAAAACTCATGTTTCAAAACAATTTTGTCAATACACCACTTGAACCAAATTCAAATATATCTTTATTATTGCATAAACAAAGGTGTTCAATACTAAATATCTATGGAAATTACAGTCTGAATGCATGTTCCTTTATCTTAACTAGGTAAATAGTATTGCAGTCATAAGATTAGGCTGCACAAAATACTAATTCAACCAAAATAGTTTGACAAAATGTCTTTACTGTAAAGCCAGAACAAGCAGGTAATGCAAAACAATGAATGGTACAGTAAATTGTAGGTAGTCACACTGTAATATGTAAACAAAAACATGTAACATACTCAAGACATGTCCTCTTTTTGTCTGTTTGGTCACAACTGTATATCAAAATGGCACCTGATATTTTCCCTTTGCCATGCATGCAATAATATCTGCTTGTATGCGGCTGTCAGCCCCTGCAAGCTTCTGGTGTGATGTCACACCTGTGGCTAGCAAGGACATCTTCTGGGTACATATGAGGCTGGAGGTCATACACTTCATAAACAATTCCTCAGTTGGTTTGAGGAATGGTGAATAGGGTGGGAGTCATACTTGAAGACCTATTTTTTATGAGATTCTGAGTGCTAATAAATTGGTTGATGGGTGTACTATTTTGCATGTAAAGATTTGCATAATTAACATACTGTATGTTTAAATGGGGAGTGATCGCAATCAAATGAGAAATTGTATATTCCATTTTGATGATCTTTGTGTCAATTACTGACATTTGTGTTTGCTAGTTTGATGAAGAAGATGCGCTAACGTCGTGGGATTTGTGCTTACAATTTTAAGAATGTGATTCAGGAATTGTGTTTAAGCCATTGAGAAAAACTGAAAGTAAGGTCAAAAAGTGAAGCAATTTACTGGTGGCAAGCAATTTTTGAACTGGGACTGTTTTGATCCCTTTTAAAAAAGAAAAAAATGAATAAAACATGTCCCAGAAGAATATTTGAACTTTTCACCCAGACCTTTGCGTCTCTGCAGAGGCTTGATTAAATGGAATGTGCTAGTTCTCACACTGCTACTGTATCTAGAGCTCTTTGGCATGAAGAGGAGCATATTAGCAGAATATGTGGACCTCAACAAAGACCACTGTCAAAGTTCTTCACGAGTCGCTTAATGTGGAACAGTTTCTGCCTTATTTCGATGCTTTGCCTTTTCTTTTCTTGATATTCTGGCGTCTGGAAACAAAGGACATCACATTTAATGACCGATGATGATAGAAAAATTCTGACTGCTGCCAAATATAATAAAGTGCTGTAGGCTTGTAAGACAATCCTTATCTTGTGAGCTCAGAAAGAGTTGTGCTCTGCTGCATATGTATGGAAACCCTTTGTATGCAGAGAAACAGTCAGTGTCTGTTCCAGATGCATAGTACGCCTGTGTACATCCGTCGGCACCCGTAATGAATGGAGCAGGGCCATGTTAGAGTTAAAGGAAAGGAAATTATTGTTTAAGGGCTTGTATCCATGACAACAGCCCAGAAGACAACTCAGAGGACAACCAACAAATTCAGCATGGTGGAAAAATCGCACCAATCGAATGCAGCTAATTCAGTTATGCAGCCACGGCGAGGGCAAGATCAGGTCGTCTCACCAGCCTACTGTAGAGCTACGCTTTACTTTATCTACAATGGAAAGGTCAATGTACAAATACTATACAAGTATTGTAACAGGCAAAACATACTATACCTGGTATACTTGGTGTACCGTATATAGAATATATAATTTAAATACATACTGTATGCGTGTATATACATACACATTTCTGATGGACCAGATTAAATAAATGAGACTACAGTACAACTATTCTTCATATGACTTCTACTTACCCCCTTCAAGTCCTTCACTCTGTTATACTCGTCGGCCACGCCCTAAAATCAACATGCATATAATCAGTCTTTGTATTGTTATCTGGCATTAAATCGTGCATCATTCATATCATGCATAAAGTTAATGTTAATGACAGTGAATGAAAAGGTTGATTTTAATTGGTTTAACGTTCGTTTTGAACTGTGTTTGATGTAACGCTAAATGTTTGTGTTTGTGGTTGGGGAAAGCTGCAAAAGAATTGCCCTCCATGGGATTCATTAAGTTTCCTGAATCTGTTTTGGGCTTCATTCACTGAATAATTGTGCTATGGCCAAACAATGAGCAATCACAGTATGAAAAAAAACAACAAAAAAACTAAACAACATTAAAGTGCAACAGCACAGTGCACCCTTGCCTTTAAGGCACCACGTGTCAAGCTCACCTGGTATCTCTTGGAGTTTTCGTCTAGCGCATCCAGTTCCTGGCCCAGCTTGTTAATCTGGTCGCTGATGTCGTCCATCTCGGCACACAGGCTCTTATAACGCGCCAACTCTGACGTAAACTCCACCCTGTAGCGTCGCCGATGCTGGTCCGACGTGATCTCTGGGTACATCCTGGGGTATCACATGTTGTTATGCTATTGTAACACATAAACCCTATCACATGTTATGCTATTGTAACACATAAACCCTATCACATGTTGTTATGCTAATGTAACACATAAACCCTATCACATGTTATGCTATTGTAACACATAAACCCTATCACATGTTATGCTAATGTAACACATACATCCTATCACATGTTATGCTATTGTAACACATACATCCTAACACGTTAGGATGTATGTACATGTACATCCTGGGGTATCACATTATTATTTATTATACAACACAATAATATACAGCAATCTGTAATGTCCACACCTGTAGCTTTAACCTTTGCAATTTATCAGAATCAAACTGCCAGACGGCTTAATCTTGCATTAAAACCAACAACTAGGTATCAGAACCCAACCAGGTATCAGAACCCAACCAGGTAGCAGAACCCTTCAAGGTATCACCTGTGCAGCAGATCTGTCTGATCCGGCCCAAGCTCGTTCCCCGTGTCCCTCTCGGTGGTGTGGCCAGCCTCACGCTGGGACCGGACTGGGCTGGGGGAAGAGGACCGGGGCCCCCAGGACCCCCCGGCAAAGCCCAAGCCCGCCCGCTGGGGGGGCTTCTGGATGCTGTCGGCCTCGTCTGAGGAGCTGCTGGACTCCCCGGGGCTCCGGCAGAGGAGCCACGGCCCGCGGCTGCAGCTTTGGCAATGCAACACACACCAGAGGTGCGTTAAGGATTGGCGAACGTTCGTGGCGAACATGTTTGCTTGAATTTTGAAATATTAGATTTAAACCACCACCCTTCGTCCAGCTTTAACGTGTGTTCGCCGAGAACTACCTCGTCAAACTGTTTGCTTTTTTTGACAAACGTTTGCGGCGAACTCAAAGCAAACGGAAAACTGTTTAGAAGACTGGTCAGAAGAGCCTTCACTAGTACTTTTATTATCTATTGGTGTTTTATTTGTATTATCTACTACTATTGTATTTGTATTGTTGACAAATGTTTTACTTTTACATTTATTATATATATATATATTAATACTTTTTTATTTGTATTATTCTACAGCACAGTGAATACTGTATATTAGAGTATTATTGAGCGACTTTCCATTTCAATTCTGAGCTCCTAGTCATTTATCTACTTCATTTATGTAAACACATTGCAGATTGGTCTAAACCACTAAGTCACTTTGGATAAAAGCATCTGCAAAAATGACCTCATATGTAAAATGTACTCACAGGTTGGCATGGCAATCTCCTTCGCTGTGGATGCTGACGGTTCTGTTGCCATAGGAAACGGCACTGTTCCCCACCCCCATGCCGGGCGTGGCCCTCTCTGATAGGACCACGGTCGACGCGAGCTTTGTGCTCCGCCCCTCTCCAACACGGTTCACCTGAAACACCGTTGCGAAATAACAGAGAAGCCTTCTTCAATCTAGTAGGAAGGTTTGCTTTCTCATTCTGAAATGAAATTCAGTCAAGACCACTTCTAGTGAAAATAAGGTATATTTTATTTGCATTGCAGTTAATTACATGTGGCAGTATGGCTCTGTTCTGGGAGCAGCAAAATATGCCTCATAGCTACAGAACAGAGAAGGCATCAATGACAACTGACATGGATTGAAGACAGACGCAGTAGAATAGTAGGGCTTTTGGAGATGTGAGCGCAGGCTTAAGCCGCGGACACTCTGTAGGCGATATGCTCGTGGTCAAATTGGTCGCTTGGTATCATTCCATGCTTTGGTTGCCTTGGTATCCCTCTCCTATATTTCCCACTCTAAATGTTTCAGTCAATCTGTCTCCTCAATCGAGTCACCTGAAGCTGAGATTAGTTTAACTCTGTACCCGCCCACTTCGCGTCGCCGACCGTTATGTTGCCCGACATCGCTTCAAGGCGCTGAATCACATTGACGTTCAACTGTCACTATGTCGCTGCAAGTTGCTTGCAGTGTGTCCGTGGGTTCAGCCATCTTAATTAAGGCACCCGTGACTATTTGGTCAATGCGAGCAGCGACCTGCTGACCTGTCAGCTGGTTGACATCTGATGATGAATAATCTTGACTAAACTTGACTTTGTGACCTGCTTGAACTAATGCTATACTAAAGCCTAGTTTATACTTGACAAAGTCGCGACAGCGCGGGTGGCGCGTGCCAAACCTGTGGGCGCAGCCTGGCGCGTTGGCCCAGGTAGTGTATAAACTTTAGGTAGGTAACTATATATAGATAGATATATGTGCATAAATAGATATATACCACTGACTCAATATAATCTACCTAACCTTGTGCATCTGTACAGCTTATAAACAACAATGTACAGCATAAAGGATTGATTATCTGTTGTTATTAACCGTGTGAGCAGCCTGCGTGGTAAACCGCCAACCCCTCCAGTATCCCCAGAGGTGGTGGAAACAGCCTCACGCACGCACACGTATCCAGTTACGAGCATTCAGTAATGACAATGCAAAAAGACAACATCCATCTATCCATCCACCCATCCACCCCTCCGTCCATCCGTCCACCCACCCACCCACCCCTCCATCCATCCATCCATCCATCCATCCATCCATCCACCCATCCACCCATCACCTAACCTCCATTAAGGTTGTGATGGCAACAGGGTCATCAGAGCCCATATCCTTGCCTTTTTAAATACGGGTCAGTCAGTCAAAGTTCTGCTTGTTTTGAAGTGAACAATTACCGCTACCGCCCTCTAGGGGTTGCAAAAATTATACTAATCTAAAAACTGACAAAATGTTGCTTTAAATTTAAACATCTGTGTGCTTAACCCTCGCGCTGTCCTAAGGCATTTCAGCAGACTAGCAGCAGAGGGAGCAAACCGAGGAATGTCATATGTC